>WNWK01014866.1:0-49798 GCA_009830355.1 Cherax destructor
AAACCTCACTCAAAGAAAAAGATCTTGGGGTGAGAATAATACCAAGCACATCTCCTGAGGCACACATCAATCAGATAACTGCTGCAGCAACGGGCGGCTGGCAAACCTAAGAATAGCGTTCCAATACCTCACTAAGGAATCATTCAAGACTCTGTATACCATATACGTCAGGCCCATACTGGAGTATGCAGCACCAGTTTGGAACCCACACCTGGTCAAGCACGTCAAGAAATTAGAGAAAGTGCAAAGGTTTGCAACAAGACTAGTCCCAGAGCTAAGGGGATTGTCCTACGAAGAAAGGTTAATGGAAATCGGCCGGACGACACTAGAGGACAGGAGGGTTAGGGGAGACATGATAACGACATATAAATTACTGCGAGGAATAGATAAGGTGGACAGAGACAAGATGTTCCAGAGAGGGGACACAGAAACAAGGGGTCACAATTGGAAGTTGAAGACTCATATGAGTCAAAGGGATGTTAGGAAGTATTTCTTCAGTCATAGAGTTGTCAGGATGTGGAATAGCTTAGAAAGCGACATAGTGGAGGCAGGAACCATACATAGTTTTAAGACTAGGTTTGATAAAGCTCATGGAGCAGGGAGAGAGAGGACCTAGTAGCAATCAGTGAAGAGGCGGGGCCAGGAGCTATGAATCGACCCCTGCAACCACAAATAGGTGAGTACAAATAGGTGAGTACACACACTCACACACACACACGCCCCGATGGCATGGTGGCTAGCGCTCTTGCTTCTCGCACAAGGGCCCGGGTTCAATTCCCGGCGGGGCCGAAACATTTCGAAGTGTTTCGTTACACACACACACATACATACAACAGGCCTAGTGTCTAATCGACATGTGCCTAGGACAAAATGGTAACTAACATGATAACGACATACAAAATACTGTCGGGAATCGACAAGGTAGATAGTGACAAGATGTTCCAGAGAGGGAACACAGAAACAAGGGGTCAGAATTGGAAGTTGAAGACTCAGATGAGTCAAAGGTATGTTAGGAAGTATTTTTTCAGCCATAGAGTAGTCAGGAAGTGGAATAGTATAGCAAATGATGTAGTGGAGGCAGGAACCATACATAGCTTAAAGACGAGGTATGATAAAGCTCATGTAGCAGGGAGAGAGAGGACCTAGTAGCAGTCAGTGAAGAGGCGGGGCCAGGAGCTAAGTCTCGACCCCTGCAACCACAATTATTTGAGTACAATTAGGTGAGTACACACACACGTGTTCATGCCCTTGTAGAAGCTGTGTATTATTATTAGCAGCCTTAGTATTATAATTATTAGATTTACTAGTATTATTATAAGTATTTTATTAGTAATATTGATACACAGAAGTGAGGAGTATTTCTGGGCACACAAACATAGATGCGCGCATATACATACACACGCGGGGCCAGGAGCTATGAATCGACCCTTACAACCACAACTAGGTGAGTACATATGCACAAGGTTTCACACCTTCTTAAAGCTGACCTGACACTTCCTCTCTCCCTCTCTCTCAATCCCATACACACACACACACACACAGAATCACATCGGATGAAGACCAAGCAGGACTTCAAAGCGACCTGGACAAGCTTGACATCTGGTCTAGCAACTGGCTTCTCGAATTTAACCCCACCAAATGCAAAGTCATGAAGATCGGAGAAGGGCAAAGAAGACCGCTGACAGAGTACAGGCTAGGTGGACAAAGGCTACTAACCTCATCAAAGGAGAAAGACCTTGGGGTGAGTATAACACCAAGCACGTCTCCGGAAGCACACATCAACCAGATAACCGCGGCAGCATATGGGCGACTGGCAAACCTAAGATTAGCGTTCCGTTACCTTAACAAGGAATCGTTCAGGACACTGTATACCGTATACGTCAGGCCCATACTAGAGTATGCAGCACCAGTCTGGAACCCACACCTGGTCAAGCACGTCAAGAAATTGAGAAAGTGCAAGGTTTGCGACAAGGCTAGTTCCACAACTCAGGGGACTGCCTTATGAAGAAAGGTTGAGGGAAATAGGACTAACAACACTGGAGGACTGAAGGGTTAGAGGAGACATGATAACGACATACAAAATACTGCGGGGAATCGACAAGGTAGATAGTGACAGGATGTTCCAGAGAGGAAACACAGAAACAAGGGGACACAACTGGAAGCTGAAGACTCAGATGAGTCAGGGATGTTAGGAAGCAATTCTTCAGCCATAGAGTAGTTAGGAAGTGGAATAGTTTAGCGAACGATATAGTGGAGGCGGGAACCATACATAGTTTTAAGACAAGGTACGATAGAGCTCACGGAGCAGGGAGAGCAGAGACCCAGTAGCGGACAGTGCAGAGGCGGGGCCAGGAGCTGAGTCTCGACCCCTGCAACCACAATTAGGTGAGTACAATTAGGTGAGTACACACATACAACAGGCCTAGTGTCTAATCGACATGTGCCTAGGACAAAATGGTAACTAACTAACACAAGCACACGGTCTCTTCCCCACATGGTTTCCCCCCTCACGGTCTGCCCCCTCCTCAAGGTTTCACACCCTCAAGGACTCCCCTCCCTCAACCCGTACTCTGGCCCACCACTCCACCCCCTCAGGCATTCCCCCTCACTACCCTCTCCCTTTTTTCACCTACCTACCACTCTCTCTCGACCCTATGCAACCAAAATTAGGTGAGTACACTGCACACACTCAACACTCATACATAAGACACCCAAACCCTCACCCAAACACACAAATACCATCAACCAGCCACACCCACACACACACACACACACCCGGTGGCCATTTATAAAGCTCTCGCTTCACGCACGGATTGGCCAGGTTCAATTCCCGGCGGGGCGGAAACATTTCGAAGTGTTTCCTTACACAAACACACACATACAACAGGCCTAGTGTCTAATCGACATGTGCCTAGGACAAAATGGTAACTAACACACTCCATCTCTTTCTCCTCTACCTCTCCCTTCTCTCTCTCTCACTCTTTCCCCTATCCCTTTTCTCTCTCTCCCTTTCTCCATCTCTCTCTCTCTCCTCTACCTTTCACTCTTTCCCCTCTCCCCTTTCTCTCTCTCTCTCTCTCTCTCTCTCTCTCTCTCTCTCTCTCTCTCTCTCTCTCTCTCTCTCTCTCTCTCTCTCTCTCTCTCTCTCTCTCTCCCTCTCTCTCTCTCTCTTCTCTCTCTTCCTCTTCTCTCCATCTATCTCTCTTTCCCTCTACCTTCCCTTCTCTCTCTCTCTCTCCTCTTTCCCCTCTCCCTCTCTCTCCCTTCTCTCTCTCCTCTCTCTCTCTCTCTCTCTCTCTCCTCTCTCTCTCTCTCTCTCTCTCTCTCTCTCTCTCTCTCTCTCTCTCTCTCTCTCTCTCCTCTCTCTCCTCACCCCCCCCCATTCCTCCCTTTTTCTTCTCTTTCTCTCTCCCCCTAAAAAAAATGGTAGGGACTTGAAGGACCCAGGGATCAGAGGAGAATGGTTCTGGAAAGGATGAATGGATGGAAGAACAGTGCAAAAGGATGGAACAAGAGTGGGAGAGAAAACTAGGATAGCTTTCTGCAAAAATGGAGACAGAGCTTTCTGTGAAATTGGAAAAGAGATTGGAGGAGGAGAAGAAGACTTGGGAATCACAAGTCGAAGCTGCAGTAGCCAGGATAAGTGTCCTAGAATATGAGGTAAACAGGCTGAAGTGGGTTACAGCATCTGAAGCTGGTACACCCCTACTAAACGAGGGGACCAACGGGAAGGAAAGAGATATAACTTACGCTAAGGCCCTATCTGCATACCAATCAGGGCCAAGAAGTGAAGGGGGAGATCAGCTGGGTGCAGGTGGAGAGGGGA
This sequence comes from Cherax destructor, assembly GCA_009830355.1. NCBI lineage: Eukaryota > Metazoa > Arthropoda > Malacostraca > Decapoda > Parastacidae > Cherax > Cherax destructor. The sequence goes on from WNWK01014866.1 coordinate 3,827, forward strand.
ATATGTCAAATGCAGAGGCACGACCATGCCACCAAGAGCTACAGGAAAAAATAAGGGAGAAAATGGCCATGTACAGACAGGAACCAGAGTCACAGAGGGAAAGGCAATGGGAAGAGGAGAGGGCGAAGTCAGTGTTTATTCATGGGCTCAAGGAGAGCGAGGGAGGGACACACACTGAAAGACGGCAGGCAGAAAGAAAGGAGATTGAGAACGTCATCACAGAAATAGGTGAAGAGGACATGTCCGGGATTGTAAATTTTCAGAGAATAGGGGGGTATGTGAAGGGGAGAAAACGACCAATCAAGCTGATTTTCAGGACAGAAACAGTGCAAAACAGGATCCTCCAAGAGAAACCATGGTTGAAGGAATCGGCAGAATACAAGAGGGTGTTCCTAGACCAAGACAAAATAAAAACAGAATGACAGCAGCTGAGGGAGAGGACACTAAAGTGAAAGGAACTAGGAGGAGAGACAAGGACAGAATCAGCAGAAGACAACCAGATCAGGGCAGAGCAACAAGAGCAAGCACAAAGAACCATCCCCAGAACCACACAACCAATCATGCTATCCCAACACAAACCACAATCCCCCACCCAAAACTCCACTATAGAATCCCATAGTCCACTGCCAGGTCCCCCACCCCCACAGACCCCCAAAACACAGTGTTGGAGAGGAAACTGAAGGTATAGTACACCAATACTGATGGAACAACAAATAAGTGGAAGGAGTGGCACGAAAGAGTCAAAGAGGCATCACCAGACATCATAGCTCTCACAGAAACCAAGCTCACAGGTATGATAACAGATGCCATCTTTCCAACGGGATATCAGATCCTGATAAAAGACAAAGGGAACAGAGGGGGTGGAGGAGTGACACTGCTGATCAAAAACTGATGGGATTTTGATAAGCTGGATATAGAAGACAGAGGAGAAGCAAGAGATTACATAGTAGGAACTCTTCAGTCTGGAGGTCCCAAGGTGGTAATTGCAGTGATGTATAACCCACCACAGAACAGCAGGAGGCCAAGGCAAGTAGGACTCATGCGAGTAGGGCAAAGCTACTGATCATGGGCGACTTCAACCACAAGGAAATCGATTGAGAGAACTTGGAGCCACATGGGGGCCAAGAAATGTGGCGGGCTAAGATGATGGAGGTGGTACTGGAAAACGTCATGTACCAACACGTAAGGGACACTACCAGAGAGAGAGGAGAGGATGAACCAGCGAGACTGGACCTAATATTCAGCTTGAGTTGTGCAGATATGAAAGACCCCTTGCAGATATTGATCATGTGGGTTTAAGCTTCGAATACACAGTAGAGTTACAAGTGGAGAGGGAAGGAGAAAGGGCTGGACGAATGAAGCCAAACTACAAGAAAGGGGATTACGTGCACATAAAGAACTTCCTGAACGGGGTTCATTGGGACAGAGAACTGGCAGGGAAGTCACTAAACGAGATGATGGAATATGTGACAACACTATGCTAGGAAGCTGAGGAGAGGTTTGCACCCAAGGGTAACAGGAATAATGAAAAACAGGATGAGCCCGTGGTTTACCCAAAGGTGCAGGGAGGCCAAAAACAAGTGTGCTAGAGAATGGAAGAAGTATAGAAGGCAAAGGACCCAGGAGAATAAGGAGAGCAGTCGTAGAACCAGAAATGAATATGCACAGGTAAGAAGGGAGGCCCAATAACAATATGAAAATGACATAGCAGCGAAAGCCAAATCTGACCCAAAGCTGTTGTACAGCCACATCAGGACGAAAACAACAGTCAAGGACCAGGTGATCAGGCTAAGGAAGGAAGGAGGGGACACCACAAGAAACGACCGCGAAGTATGTGAGAAACTCAACATGAGATTCAAAGAAGTGTTCACAGAGGAGACAGAAGGGACTAAAGAAAGACGGAGAGGTGGGGTAAACCAACAAGTGTTGGACACAATACATGCAACCGAGGAAGAAGTGAAGAGGCTGCTGAGTGAGCTAGATACCTCAAAGGTGATGGGGCCGGATAACATCTCTCCATGGGTCCTGAGAGAGGGAGCAGAGGTGCTATGTGTACCCATAACAACAATGTTCAACACATCTATCGAAACAGGGAGATTACCTGAGGTATGGAAGACAGCAAATGTAGTCCCAATTTTTAAAAAAGGAGACAGACATGAAGCACTAAACTACAGACCAGTGTCACTGACATGTATAGTATTCAAAGTCATTATCATGAGAAGAGTGGTGGAACACCTAGAAAGGAATGAGGTTATCAACGACGGCCAACACAGTTTCAGGGACGGGAAATCCTGTGTCACAAACATACTGGAGTTCTATGACAGGGTGACAGCAGTAAGACAAAAGAGAGAGAGAGGTGGGTAGATTGCATTTTCTTGGACTGTATGAAAGCTGGAGAAACTGGCAGGGTAACAGGGAAGGCACTCCAATGGATCAGGGAATACCTGTCAGGAAGACAGCAGCGAGTCATGGTACGTGAGGAGGTGTCAGAGTGTGAATGAATGGTTCAGAGAACGACGAGTTGGTAAATTAGACATATCAACACTTGGGTATCTTATTGAGGAAGTTTGCCCACAGTAACAGTCCATACAAGGAGAATCGTGAAGAACAGGAGGGTGAGGTTGTCAGTCCCTCACTTGAGTCGATGTGTCAGTCCATCATCTTGAATAGAAAACAGCATATGCTCATATGCTGTTATTCTATCAAGATTGAGGGACTGACAATCGACTCAAGTGGGCTGACAACCTCACACTCCTTCAGATTCTCCATGGACTGATGAAGCCACTGTGTGGCACTTTCCAAATACAGTGTTATATGTGTCTAATACCAGGTGTCAAGTGGGCGCCTGTGACAGTGGGGTTCCACAGGGGTCAGTCCTAGGACCGGTGCTGTTTCTGGTATTTGTGAACGTCATAAAGGAAGGAATAGACTTCGAAGTGTCCCTGTTTGCAGATGATGTGAAGTTGGGGAGAAGAATTCAATCGGACGAGGACCAGGCAGAACAACAAAGGGATCTGGATAGGTTGCAAGCCTGGTCCAGCAATTGGCTCCTGGAGTTGTACCCCACCAAGTGAAAAGTCATGAAGATTGGGGAAGGGCAAAGAAGACCGCAGGCGGAGTACAGTCTAGGGGGCCATAGACCACAAATCTCACTCAAGGAAAAAGATCTTTGGGTGAGTATAACACCAGGCACATCTCCTGAGGCGAAAATCAACTAAATAACTGCTGCAGCATATGGGCGCCTAGCAAACCTAAGAACAGCATTCCGATATCTTAATAAGGAATCATTCAGGACTGTGTACGTTAGGCCCATATTGGAGTATGCAGCACCAGTTTGGAACCCACACCTAGATAAGCACGTAAAGAAACTAGAGAAAGTGAAAAGGTTTACAACAAGACTAGTCCCGGCGCTAAGAGGTATGTCTTACGAGGAGAGGTTAAGGGAATTCGACCTGACGACACTGGAGGACAGGAGATATATGGGGCATATGATAACGGCATATAAAATACTGAGATGAATTGACAAGGTGGACAGAGACAGAATGTTCCAGAGATGGGACACAGCAACAAGGGGACACAGTTGGAAGTTGAAGACTCATATGAATCACAGGGATGTTAGGAAGTATTTCTTCAGTCACAGAGTTGTCAGGAAATGGAATAGTTTGGGAAGCGATGTAGGGAGGCAGGATCAATTTATAAGTTTAAGAAGCGGTATGATAAAGCTCATGGCGCAGGGAGAGTGACCCAGTAGCAGCCAGTAAAAAGCAGCGCCAGGAGCTATGACTCGACCCCTGTAACCACATATAGGTGAGTACATATAGGTGAGTACATATATATATATACATATATACAGAGAAAGATCGATACTGGTAGATGGAAAAGATTCCCAGGCAGTGCTCTTGTCCACTCAGCCACAAATGCCACATAAGCTGGGCAGCCTGGTTCACAAGGCATGTTTCAGTGGTGTGGACGCCTCACCACCGTATGTCCTTGGATGGCGGGTAGAACATCAAGCTTGGCTGGATGCGTCATTCTTAAGAATTGCGTGTTCCTGTGGACTAAGGCGCCATGAGTTTTCGCTCACCATGTGGCGGGCCAAAGCAGCATGGGTTCGGCTGCTTGGCTAGTGAAGAGAAGTTGCAGTGGTTGTGGATGAGTTTGGTAGGGTGTGTAAAAGAAGAAAAATAAAAGTGAATATAGGAAAGAGTAAGGTGATGAGGATAACAAAAAAATTAGATAACGGAAGATTGGATATCAGATTGGAGGGAGAGAGTATGGAGGATGTGAATGTGTTCAGATATTTGGGAGTGGATGTGTCAGCAGATGGGTATATGAAGGATGAGATAAATCATAGAATTAGCGATGGGAAAAAGGTGAGTGGTGCACTGAGGAGCTTGTGGAGACAGAGAACTTTATCCATGAAAGCAAAGAGGGGAATGTATGAGAGTATAGTTATACCAACACTATTGTATGAGTGTGAGACATGGGTTGTGAATGTTGCAACAAGGAGAAGGTTGGAGGCAGTGGAGATGTCGTGTCTGAGGGCAATGTGTGGTGTGAATATAATGCAGAGAATCAGTAGTTTGGAGATTAGGAGGAGGTGTGGGATTACCAAAACTATTATCCAGAGGTCTGAGGAGGGGTTATTGAGATGGTTTAGACATATAGAGAGGATGGAACAAAATAGAATGACTTCGAGAGTGTATAAATCTGTAGCAGGGAGAAGGTTGGAGGGAAGAGGTAAAGGAGGTTTTGTGTGCGAGGGGCTTGGACTTCCAGCAAGCTTGCGTGAACGTGTTAGATAGGAGCGAATGGAGACAAATGGTTTTTAGGACTTGACGTACTGTTGGAGTGTAAGCAAGGTAACATTTATGAAGGGATTCAGGGAAACTGGCAGGCCGGACTTAATTCCAGGAGATGGGAAGTACAGTGCCGGCACTCTGAAGGAGGGGTGTTAATGTTACAGTTTTGTAGCTGTAGTGTAAGCACGCCTCTGGCAAGACAGTGATGGAGTGAATTATATATATATATATATATATATATATATATATATATATATATGTCGTGCCGATTAGGTAAAACTGGTCAATTAGCAAGAACTCATCTAAAGTTAAGTCCTTTCTAAAATTTTCTTATACGTTTAAAGATATATTTTTTCATTTATGTTAATGTAAAAATTTTAATTTTGTACCAAGAGAAACTTTGAAAACCTACCTAACCTTATTACAACAAGAGCAATTTAATTTAGCCTAACCCAAATAAATATATTTTAGATACGTTAACATTAATTTAATAATAAACAAACACAATGACATATATTTTTTTCGTTATGTTCAGAATGATTTTGGCGAAATTATTGCATACACAAATTTTCACTTGTCTTATATGGCAAGGTGAGCGTTGCTATTTAAGCCAAAATCGCAAGTTTTACCTAATCGGCACGACATATATATATATAACAACACTGCGAGTAGCAAATAATTCGAACCCATCTTGTTTTGGCCCGTCTCATTGTGAGCGAGAACCACATGACGCTCTAACCCACAGGATTTGGTTGTCCTGTGGTTTAGAGCTTCATTTATAGCCTTTTCGAAGTCATTTGGCGTCAGGATAATATCAGATAGGTGTGTGAAACCAAATTCTGGTCTCTCTCATAAAAAATTAATTTAGGTCTTCGACTCACAGTCTGGTTAGCGGCTCGCTAAAAACTGAGTAATATTGGGACTTGAGTAGCTCACTCATTTCCTTGCTATCATCTGAGTAGGAAAAATCTCGTTTAAGTAGGGGCCCAATACTGGATGTTGTTCTGGACTTTGATTTGGCATAAAAAAGAAATACTTTGGGTTTCTTTCAATTTCATTTATGGCTTTTAGTTCTTCTCGCGTTTCTTGACTCCTCTAACATTCTTTTAGCTTTAGTTCGATGTTTGCTATTTCTCTGACCAGAGTATCCCGACGTATTGCACATATATTGGCCTCTTTTAACCGCACTGTTATTCTTTGCCTTCGCTTTTCTCTTTCTAGTCACCATCTTCTCCTTTGCCTTAAAGTGATACAGAGTTAATTTGTTCTAGACATAGGTTATGATCTGAGATGCTTAGGCTATCTTCCCAGTTTATATAATTTAGGACTTGGTTTACTTGGTCCCACCTTATGTTTTTGTTATTGAAGTTGAATTTGGTGAAGGATCCCTCGTGACTGATCACATTTTGTCGGTCTGGAGTCCCGCGCATAAAGGTCTGAACCTCCATTATGTTGTGATATTAGTATATTACTTTTGATATGGTGACATTTCGTATCAAATCTTCATTGTTAGTGAAGATGAGGTCCAGTGTATTCTCCAATCTTGTAGGCTCTATTATTTGCTGGTAAGGTGAATTTGGTGAAGAGATTTAAAAGCTCATGTGTGTGCGAGTTTTCATCTGAGCTGCCTCCTGGTGTTATCTCTGCTACAACATTATTTGTTATATTCCTCCATTTTAGGTGCCTTAGGTTAAAATCCCCCAGGAACAAGATGTTGGGGGCAGGAATTGGAAGATTTTCCAGACAGTGGTCAATTTTCAAAAGCTGTTCCTGGAATTGTTGGGACGTTGCATCTGGAGGCTTGTATACAACCACGATGACCAGGTTTTGGTTCTCAATCTTTACTGCAAAAACTTCAACTACATCATTTGAGGCATTTAGTAGTTCTGAGCATATAAGCTCTCTGATATGCAAGCCAACCCTTTCCCCCCTTTTGCCTGTTCACTCTGTCACATCTGTATAGGTTGTAACCCGGGATCCATATTTCATTGTTAAAGTGATCCTTTATGTGGGTCTCCGTGAAAACCTGAAAAACGCGAACATTGCGTTTGACACTGTAAGTAGTCTAAGGATGAAAGGTATTTTGTTGTTCATTGCTGGTTTTAGACCCTGTATATTTGCAAAGATGAATGTCGTTGGATTGGTGGTACGTGGAAGGGATCTTTTTTCCTGGCACTAATATCTGTTGTTCTGGAGTGGAGGCCATTGACTGTGATTCCACTCCAGAAATGATAGGAGTTGGTGTACGATTTCTCTCATTTCCTGCCAGCTTTTTTTTCCTTCCTGGCTCTAAAAAACCTCTCTCTCTGGAGTGGCTGTGGCTAGCCAAGTTTTGCCATGGTCTGGATGTTCTGTGTCGTCTTGTACCCTTTATGTGGTATGCCTGGTAATATAAGTTATAACACTGTCTTTCCTGAACTGATGAGTGGCACATTTCAGGGTGGAAAAGCTTACTGGAAGGAAGGTTGCATTTTCCTGTTGTCATATGGGCACTGCATTTTCTGGGGTGGTCAAAGTTGCATGTCCCATCTGTTTTCCCAGATATTCCATGCCTGCAGATACCAAGTGCATAAAATTTGCATAGGCCTGGTTTTCCTTTGCCTTGGTTTTTTGAGACTGTATTCCCTACTGGTGCGTGTTTTCCTGTTTGTTTACTATCTTCAGCACTACTACTAAAAATGGAGACTTCATCAGTTATTTCTGGTAATTTATCTTCACTATTTCTAGGGGCATCCCCTTGTTTACTATCTCCCGTGGTATTGCTAGTTTGTAACATTGGTTTTTGCATGTCCTTGCCTACACCTGTTTCCCCATTACAGCTCCTGTCTCCCTCCAGGCCACTAACATTCTTCCTCCATTCTTACAGTTACTGTCTACCAGGACAACATCTGTACCAGGGGCGATAGCACCATCTGGCCCAGAATTTTTATTTTCCCAACTGTTATAGAATACTGTCAGGTTGTCTATGAAGGTCGTTTTGATGTTATATTTTAATGCCAGTGTGATTTTATTCCACTGTTCGATCTCATTACTTTACATAGTAACATTTCATCATTTGGTATTCCTATTAAAACTGGTAAAATTTCTTAAATAAGACGTCCACTTAGTCAAGACTGGCAAAACAATACATGGTATACATTTAACTAGTAAAAACAATACATGGTATACATTTAACTAGTAAAAACAATACATGGTATACATTTAACTAGTAAAAACAATACATTTTATACATTTAACTAGTAAAAACAATACATGGTATACATTTAACTAGTAAAAACAATACATGGTATACATTTAACTAGTAAAAACAATACATGGTATACATTTAACTAGTAAAAGCAATACATGGTATACATTTAACTAGTAAAAACAATACATGGTATACATTTAACTAGTAAAAACAATACATGGTATACATTTAAATAGTAAAAACAATACATGGTATACATTTAACTAGTAAAAACAATACATGGTATACATTTAACTAGTAAAAACAATACATGTCATGCAACTTTCAGTCTTCATCATTATGTATGTTGAGTGACATTAGGTATGTTGAGTGACATTAGGTATGTTGAGTGACATTAGGTATGTTGAGTGACATTAGGTATGCTGAGTGACATTAGGTATGTTGAGTGACATTAGGTATGTTGAGTGACATTAGGTATGCTGAGTGACATTAGGTATGTTGAGTGACATTAGGTATGTTGAGTGACATTATGTATGTTGAGTGACATTAGGTATGTTGAGTGACATTAGGTATGTTGAGTGACATTAGGTATGTTGAGTGACATTAGGTATGTTGAGTGACATTAGGTATGTTGAGTGACATTAGGTATGTTGAGTGACATTAGGTATGTTGAGGACATTAGATATGCTGAGTGACATTAGGTATGTTGAGTGACATTAGGTATGTTGAGTGACATTAGGTATGCTGAGTGACATTAGGTATGTTGAGTGACATTAGGTATGTTGAGTGACATTAGGTATGTTGAGTGACATTAGGTATGTTGAGTGACATTAGGTATGTTGAGTGACATTAGGTATGTTGAGTGACATTAGGTATGTTGAGTGACATTAGGTATGCTGAGTGACATTAGGTATGTTGAGTGACATTAGGTATGTTGAGTGACATTAGGTATGCTGAGTGACATTAGGTATGTTGAGTGACATTAGGTATGTTGAGTGGCATTAGGTATGCTGAGTGACATTAGGTATGTTACAAACTGCTTCAAAAAACAATCCTGAACTACTTCTAAAAAGTCGTTAGATTCTAAATTCCCTGTCAAGAAATTCCAATCAATCTGACTAAAGTTAAAGTCCCCTAGAATTACTACGTTATCGTGCCTTGTGGCCTTAACAATTTCCTCGATGGAAATAAATGGTATAAAATACCGACACAATGGAAAAATAAACACATAAGCAGTATAATGTGATCCTTTATTGACAACGTTTCCCCCACGCGAATAAAGGATCACATTATACTGCTTATGTGTTTATTTTTCCAACAATTTCCTCCCAAAGTAGTCTCCCTTGTTCCCTATCTAAGTTTGGAGGACGGTAAATCACGCCTAAAATCAATTTTTCACACCCCTCTGAAAATTCTATCCAGACAGACTCTGTATGTGTTAATTCAGACTTTATAAGAACATAAGAACATAAGAATGGAGGAACACTGCAGAAGGCCTACTGGCCCATACAAGGCAGGTCCTTATCAAAACTACCACTACCTAAGAATTTATTCCCGTACTCACGACACTAATCAAACCCAGCCCCTCCCACTCATATATTTGCCCAATCTCTTTTTAAATCCACCCAAGGTCCCAGCCTCTATCACCCTACTCGGAAGATTGTTCCACGCATCTACAACTCTGTTCGAAAACCAGTACTTGCCTATGTCCTTTCTAAATCTAAATTTATCCAATTTAAATCCGTTATTTCTGGTTCTTACTTGGTTCGATATCCTCAGTATTTTATTAATATCTCCTTTGTTTATACCCATCATCCATTTGTACACCTCGATGATATCTCCCCTCATTCTACGTCTCTCCAGAGAGTGGAGATTCAATGCTCTAAGTCTATCTTCATACGGGAGATTTCTTATACTGTAAATCATTTTAGTCATTCTTCTTTGTATGTTCTCCAATGAATCTATATCCATCCTGTAGTAAGGTGACCAAAACTGAGCTGCATACCCGTTTTTATACAACAATTTAAATGATCACGGACATAGAGTGCCACCCCACCCCCCTTCCAGATACTTCTGTCTACTTGGAACAATTTAAAACCCTGAATGTGACATTCGGCAGGCAAGTCTCGATTTTTCATATTAAACCATGTCTCAGTTATTGCAAAAACATCAATATTACCCGTACTTGCAACTAATCTCAACTCGTCCATCTTATTCCTAGCACTACGACTATTGCTGTAATAAATATTTAGAGACCCTCCTTTCTCTTTACCCTTACTGCTCATTTCTGTTTTTCCACTATACCTATTACTGTCCTTGTCATCTAGTGTCACTAGCTTTCCACTGTCCACCTTATTCTGCCTATTACTAGTTCTCCTACAACTTATAATATTACTACACTGGGACTTCACTGTTTTCCCCCCAAAACCCATACCACTAACTATTTCTAGTTTAAAGCCCTAACAGCTCCCTCCACATTTCTGATTTTAATAGCCATAACTATTCTTTCTCTGTATAATCATATAATTGACGATCTCTAGGGTAGTTAAAGAAATCCATCTATGATACCAATGGTTTCCTCCTGTTTAAATCTGTATCTGTGTACATCAACTGGACATCTTCTCCAAAGTGAGCTTTTAAAACTTTTTACCAAAAGTAATACAATTTCTTTTTGGCAATCTCAAGAATTTGAAAACTCGGGTAAAAAGGTTAATTAATTGTTAATTTTGGCTTTGTAAATGAACAAATTACTCTGTCCTGACCCAAATGTGTAATATATTTAAAAATAGATTGATGGTTGCTTTAAAGAAATCCTTCTCATTATTTATATATCTGTTTGATATACCATACATTGTAATATTTAGTAACTATTTCCCATAGATAACATTGTTAGTCAGCTTTGGTCTTAATGGTGCATTGCGTGACAGTTCTTCATTCCATATTTGTTCTCATAAATGACTAAAAGTTTGCTACGTTCATAAATATATATCTTGTGTTTATTTTCAACCTGTAGTTCAATATCCATTAACAATATCCATTAACAATATCCATTAACAATTGCAATAAATCTAAATTCACTAAATAATGTTTCTGTGGTAGATGACTGGCTAGTATTTTGGTGTTGATTCAGACTGGGAAGACAGTATATCTTCCAATATATTTGTTTATGAAAAGATCAAAGGAAGATCATCTGTGTGTCTAGCCACATCTGGGTTTACTTGTGTCGCATAATACCCAATATAACTTATCACCCTCACACGAAATATTACTCCTACATCAACGAATGCATCGTCCTCATTCGTTAATTTTCATATTTTTTTCTGGGGAAAGCCTTCAGTCATTAAACTAGGAAAAAAAATAATTTAAATCTAGGTATATGAGTGTTGAATCCATCCTCTTCAAAGCTGAAATTTACTACAAAGTTATTGGCCTCAGTGAACTGGCTAACTACACTCGTCAACCCGTCTCTAAGATTCTTTTTGATCATATCGTATATATCATGTTATTGAATTGTGTCTAGTCCAACTTTTGTATGTCTTTTAATGTTCTCTGCCACTCCAGAAACACATCAACCTATAATCCTGCGTCTGTCGTCCCGTACAACATTAAGTAATCAATAATCGTGCGTCTGTCGTCCCATACAACATTAAGTAATCAATAATCGTGCGTCTGTCGTCCATACAACATTAAGTAATCAATAATCCTACGTCTGTCGTCTATACAATATTAAGTAATCAATAATCCTACGTCTGTCGTCTATACAATATTAAGTAATCAATAATCCTACGTCTGTCGTCTTTACAATATTAAGTAATCAATAATCCTGCGTCATTCGTCCAATACAACATTAAGTAATCAATAATCCTACGTCTGTCGTCTATACAATATTAAGTAATCAATAATCCTACGTCTGTCGTCTATACAATATTAAGTAATCAATAATCCTACGTCTGTCGTCTATACAATATTAAGTAATCAATAATCCTACGTCTGTCGTCTATACAATATTAAGTAATCAATAATCCTACGTCTGTCGTCTATACAATATTAAGTAATCAATAATCCTACGTCTGTCGTCTATACAATATTAAGTAATCAATAATCCTACGTCATTCGTCCAATACAACATTAAGTAATCAATAATCCTACGTCTGTCGTCTATACAATATTAAGTAATCAATAATCCTACGTCTGTCGTCTATACAATATTAAGTAATCAATAATCCTACGTCATTCGTCCAATACAACATTAAGTAATCAATAATCCTACGTCTGTCGTCTATACAATATTAAGTAATCAATAATCCTACGTCTGTCGTCTATACAATATTAAGTAATCAATAATCCTACGTCTGTCGTCTATACAATATTAAGTAATCAATAATCCTACGTCTGTCGTCTATACAATATTAAGTAATCAATAATCCTACGTCTGTCGTCTATACAATATTAAGTAATCAATAATCCTACGTCTGTCGTCTATACAATATTAAGTAATCAATAATCCTACGTCTGTCGTCTATACAATATTAAGTAATCAATAATCCTACGTCTGTCGTCTATACAATATTAAGTAATCAATAATCCTACGTCTGTCGTCTATACAATATTAAGTAATCAATAATCCTGCGTCATTCGTCCAATACAACATTAAGTAATCACCCTAAGTCTTACATTTTCCCAACTGAAAAACTTTTTGTGTTAGAACATATTCTTCATGGGTAATCCCATAACTTTTTAAAGAATTAAAGTATTTATCTTTAAGTGGCAACTGTTCTTCCTCTAATATGTTCAATCTATTTATATAGTCATAACATAACACCTGTTTAACTTTGCAGTACAACGTCATCACGTCTTTAAAAGCGTCTCTAAGTATACTCAGAGTATACCAGAAAGATTTCCCAACTTTGATATGTTGTTCTGCTAGGTTCGAAAAAGGTCCATTTAACAAACTTAAATATTCTTGAAACATCACCTCCCGTAATGTTCACTTTCAAGAATCTGAGTGCTTGCTTGGAGTGAATATCCTAGATCATAGGCGATTTTATGACATAACATGGCATGGAGTTTTAGGATTCACTCATGGGTTCAAACCCCACCCGTTCCATGGTTTAGTCACTAAGTCAGTGTTACCTATGAGTTGAAACAATGAATCAGTGTTTCTTGAAAACTGCGTTAGTTTTACATGCATGATGAGTCTGTTATATGCAAGACGAGTCAACGTTGTATTCAAGCTGATTCACTGTTTCATATACTTGAATCAACGTTACATACAAGCTGAGTCAATGAGTTAGTGTCACATGCCAGATGAATCACCGAGTCACTATTAGAAGCAAGTTTGGTTCCAGATAATTGTGATCTATAATCAAGTTATACTGTTTTCCACCAGTATGCGCTGCACAGTCTTCCTGTGATGATGGTTATGGAGTGTGCAGGAGCTGGTGCAACGCTGCTGCACATGAAGTGGACGGAGGTTGTGGAGATGCCAACTGTAAGTGCTGCTCCACACGAACTGCCAGCTGTTTACCTACTGCTGATTGTCCTGGCAACTGTGTACACAAGACCATCTGTACTGACCAACTGACACATTATAACTGCTCAGGATCTGACTGTGTTTGTTGTCACAGTAAGTAGCCAACACACTGCTTCATATATTTAATTTAATAAATACCCCACTGTAAGGTTCTTTATTATATTAACCAATAAGAAACTTTTTGTAATATTTGTAACTTTTTGTAAAATTTGCAATATTTGACAAACGTCTGGGATTCCTGCATTGAATAGTGGCTGTACAAATGAACTCTGTAGAAATGAACACTAAGTTCATTTCTACAGCCACCATTCAATTTAGATCAAGAAGAGCAGAGTCTCAAGCCTGGAGATGGAGGAATATTTTAAAGAACTGTTAAATGCTGTTTAATAGAGGGAAGCTGTGATTTTATGCAATGTCCAGAGAGGTATAGCATCTTTTGGGAGAGAGAGAGAGGAAGGGCCAGAGAGAGAGAGATGTAGGGCCAGAGAGAGAGAGAGAGGTAGGGCCAGAGAGAGAGAGAGGTAGGGCCAGAGAGAGAGAGAGGTAGGGCTGTGGGTAAAAATGAATGGAGGTATTGAAATCAAGTGGGGAATATATTTGTGGAATGGTTGGTGCTTTTATTTAATAAATGGAAGATACCTAGCGATTGGCAGAGTGGACAAAAGAGAGTGAATATACCTGGTAAAGCGTATGGAACAGTTATTATTGAAAGAATTAAGGGTAGCACGGAGAGCACGATCGCAGATAAATAAGGCTTTAGGAAGGGTAGGGGATGTGTAGACCAAGTGTTTACATTGAAGCATGTAAGTAAACAGTACACAAATAACCAGCACATAGGAAAGAGAAGCTTATGACGACGTTTCGGTCCGACTTGGACCATTTATAAGTCACACTTATAAGTCACTTTATAAGTCTGGTTAGCGGCACGCTAAAAACTGAGTCATACTGGGACTTTAGTAGCTCACTCATTTCCTTGCTGTCATCTGTGTAGGACCCATCCCGTTTAAGTAGGGGCCCAATACTGGATGTTGTTCTCGACTTTGATTTGGCATAAGAAAAGAAATACTTTGGGTTTCTTTCAATTTCATTTATGGCTTTTAGTTCTTCCCCCGTTTCTTGATTCTTGTAAGATTCCTTTAGTTTTAGTTCGATGTTTGTTATTTTTCTGACCAGTGTCTCCCTACGTATTTCAGATATATTGGCCTCTTGTAGCCGCTCTGTTATTCTTTGCCTTCGCCTGTATAGGGAGCGCCTCTCTCTTTCTAGTTTACATCATCTCCTCCTTTTCCTTAAGGGAATTTGTCTTGAGCAAACCTCAAGTACCACAGAGTTAATTTGTTCTAGACATAGGTTAGGATCTGAGATGCTTAGGCTATCTTCCCAGTTTATATAATTTAGGACTTGGTTTACTTGGTCCCACCTTATGTTTTTGTTATTGAAGTTGAATTTGGTGAAGGCTCCCTCGCGACTGGTCACATTTTGTTGATCTGGAGCTCCCCGCATACATGTCTGGACCTCTATTATATTGTGATCTGCGTATATTGTTTTTGATATGATGACATTTCGTATCAGATCATCATTGTTAGTGAAGATGAGGTCCAGCATATTCTCTAATCTTATAGGTTCTATTATTTGTTGGTTTAAGGTGAATTTGGTGCAGAGATTTAAAAGTTCGTGTGTGTGCGAGTTTTCATCTGAGCTGCCTCCTGGTGTTATCTCTGCTACCACATTATTTGCAATATTCCTCCATTTTAGGTGCCTTAGGTTGAAGTCCCCCAGGAGTAAGAGTTGGGGGCAGGAGCTGGAAGGTTTTCCAGACAGTGGTCAATTTTCAAAAGCTGTTCCTGGAATTGTTGGGACGTTCCATCCGGAGGCTTGTATACAACCACGATGACCAGGTTTTGATTCTCGATCTTTACTGCTAAAACTTCAACTACATCATTTGAGGCATTTAGTAGTTCTGAACATATAAGTGACTGTGATATACAGGCCAAACCCCCCTCCCCATTTTGCCAGTTCACTCTGTCACATCTGTATAGGTTGTAGCCAGGGATCCATGTTTCATTGTCCAAGTAATCTCTTATGTGGGTCTCTGTGAAAGCCGCAAACATAGCATTTGACTCTGTAACCAGTCCACTGATGTAAGGTATCTTGTTGTTCGTTGCTAGCTTTAGACCCTGTATATTTGCAAAAATGAATGTCGTCGGATTGATGGTATGGGGGGGGAGGTCTTTTTTTCCTGGCACTAATATCTGTTGTTCTGAAGTGGAGGCCATTGTCTGTGATTCCACTCCATAAATGATTGCAGTTGATGTACGATTTCTGTCATTTCCTGTCAGCTTTTTTACCTTCCTGGCGCTAAAAAAAACTCTCTCTTGGAGTAACTGTGGCTTCCCAGGTTTTCCCATGGTCTGGATGTTCTGTGTCGCCTTGTACCCTTCAGATGGTGTGCCTGGCAATATAGGTTATAGCTCTGTCTTTCCTGAACTGATGAGTGGCACATTTCAGGGTGGAAAAGCTTACAGAAAGCGAGGTTGCATTTTCCTGTTGTCATATGGGCACGGCATTTTCTGGGAGAGGCTTAAAGGTGAAAATATGTGAACTTTGTATAGACCAAGGTGACGAGGATAACAAAAAAATTAGGTAATGAAAGATTGGATATCAGATTGGAGGGAGTAAGGAGAAAGAAATGTATTCAGAATTTTGGGAGTGAACTTATCAACAGATGGGTCTATGAGAAATGAGGTGACTGGTGCATTGAGACATCTGTGGAGACAAATAACCTTGTTAATGGAATCAAAAAGGAGAATAAATGAAAGTATCAATGCTCTTATATAGGTGTAAATTTATGAAAGTATCACTGCTCTTATACAGGTGTGAAGGTGACTGTCTTGAAACTTGATTCGACTATATTAAGCTCTACCATGGACCTGCTTCAAACAACATTTTCTGCCTTTGAAAATCAATCATGTGGTTAAAATCTCTCTCATAAATAAACAGAGCTTTAGACTCTTGCTCAGTTCTAATACTGTTTTTATGTTTTTGTAATGTTAGTTCATGACGTTTTCCAGTTATAGTGTAACAAACTTTTTGTTAAGGATGCTTAAGATAATCCAGCAGTTTTCCAATATGCTAAGTTTGCTCACAAACAGTGTCCAGAATATCTTGCTGCCAATTTTGTCAAGGCTGGGAACCAAAGCACTCATAGTACTAGGGGGAGAGAGCACAACTTTGTAGTTCCCACAGTCAGTGGCCAAGCTTCAAACACCTTTTATTGTACAGCAATAAGGAATGGAACAGACTGCCTGCACTGTCAAAGCCAGTCATAGCATGAGCCAGTTCAAGAAGAGAACCAAAAGTACCTAATGAATGTAGCGACAGAAAGGAGGAGAATGATTTTTATTTTTAGCTAACACACATGTATATGTAAATAACTCTTTTTACCTTATTCCTAGTATACATATATCCTTTATAATATAATAACATATATATCCTACAATATGAAATGTTAAGGTATAAAAAGAACCCCAATGGAAATAAGTCACTCTGTCTGACTTTTTTGGGTTATCCTAGGTTCTCTACACATATGCTGCTATGTATGATAATGTATGTAAATGTATTTGTGTATACCTGAATAAACTTACTTACTTACTAAGAAACATAACCAAAACATTACCTGGAAGATTGTTTTCCTTGCACATAAGTTTAGTGGTTTGTACTGTATAAACACGTCAGGAATGGTTGCTTCAGGAGCCAAACATATCACAGGATGTGACGAGAAGGTACAACGGGACTCAAATAATAATATATCTTTATTACTACAAATACATGTAGCTGACATCAATGACATACTACTATATAGAAAGCCGCTGGTTATGCTGAGCATTTCCAGCAAATTAGGTAAGTTTTGTCCCAGGATGCGACCCACACCAGTCCACTAACACCCAGGTACCCATTTTTAGTGATGGGTGAACATAGACAACCGGTGTAAGGAAACACCCTATGTTTCTACCCCGCCGAGAATCGAACTCGGAAACTAAGGTCGTGAAGCGAGAGCTTTTGCCACCAGGCCACGAGCCTGTATAATTTAAGACTTCCAAGAAGCGCCGTATACTCGTTTTATTTTAGTAAAATGAGTGAAATTTCGTCTAGTTTATTCATATTGCATTATAATGTATTTATCATTGTTGAATGAAATTAATGGAGTCTGTCTTAGTCATTATTTGTAAAATACGTAATGATTTGTGATAATGTGGATTAGCCACACATAAATCCAATAATTCTGGATTGTAGCATGATATTAAATGGTAAGTAGAATATGCTTTTTTAACAAGATTTGAACATAATTCCTGATGTTACCCATGTTTACAGAGTGTAATTCCCAGCCTTTCTGTGACGATGGTTATGGCGTGTGCAGGGAGTCATGTACAAGTTTAGAGCGTGAAGTTAAGGACGACTGTGGTAACGAAGACTGCCAGTGTTGCACACTACGCCTGGCCCCTTGTTCTGCCACTCATCTCTGCCCAGGAATTTGTATGGATGCAAGAAAATGCAAAAATCCTCTAGCACACCACACTTGTTCTGGACCTGACTGCGTGTGTTGTGACAGTACGTAACTAACACGTAGTGTGTTGTGACAGTACGTAACTAACACGTAGTGTGTTGTGACAGTACGTAACTAACACGTAGTGTGTTGTGACAGTACGTAACTAACACGTAGTGTGTTGTGACAGTACGTAACTAACACGTAGTGTGTTGTGACAGTACGTAACTAACACGTAGTGTGGTGTGACAGTACGTAACTAACACATAGTGTGTTGTGACAGTACGTAACTAACACATAGTGTGTTGTGACAGTACGTAACTAACACATAGTGTGTTGTGACAGTACGTAACTAACACATAGTGTGTTGTGACAGTACGTAACTAACACATAGTGTGTTGTGACAGAACGAAACTAACACATAGTGTGGTGTGACAGTACGTAACTAACACATAGTGTGTTGTGACAGTACGTAACTAACACATAGTGTGTTGTGACAGTACGTAACTAACACATAGTGTGTTGTGACAGTACGTAACTAACACATAGTGTGTTGTGACAGTACGTAACTAACACATAGTGTGTTGTGACAGTACGTAACTAACACATAGTGTGGT
Source organism: Cherax destructor (assembly GCA_009830355.1). Lineage (NCBI taxonomy): Eukaryota > Metazoa > Arthropoda > Malacostraca > Decapoda > Parastacidae > Cherax > Cherax destructor. The sequence continues at coordinate 22,512 of WNWK01014866.1, forward strand.
GTGACAGTACGTAACTAACACATAGTGTGTGTGACAGAACGTAACTAACACATAGTGTGTTGTGACAGTACGTAACTAACACATAGTGTGTTGTGACAGTACGTAACTAACACATAGTGTGTGTGACAGTACGTAACTAACACATAGTGTGGTGTGACAGTACGTAACTAACAATATGTGTTGTGACAGTACGTAACTAACACATAGTGTGTTGTGACAGTACGTAACTAACACATAGTGTGTGTGACAGTACGAACTAACACATAGTGTGTTGTGACAGTATGTAACTAACACATAGTGTGTTGTGACAGTACGTAACTAACACATAGTGTGTGTGACAGACGTAACTAACACATAGTGTGTGTGACAGTACGTAACTAACACATAGTGTGTTGTGACAGAACGTAAACTAACACATAGTGTGTGTGACAGTACGTAACAACACATAGTGTTGTGACAGTACGTAACTAACATAATGTGGACAGACGACTACCATAGTGTGTGTGACAGTACGTAACTAACACATGAGTCGATGTTGTGACAGTACGTAACTAACACATAGTATGTTGTGACAGTACGTAACTAACACATAGTGTGTTGTGACAGAACGTAACTAACACATAGTGTGTTGTGACAGTACGTACTACCATATGGTGTCAACACTACACATAGTGTGTTGTGACATAGTACTCCATGTGATGGTGCATACTACTACCATAGTTGTGTGACAGTACTGAATACACATATGTGTTGTGACAGTACGTAACTAACACATAGGTGTTGTGACAGTACGTAACTAACCATATGTGGTGACATGAACTGTACACTACCTTTGTGTACAGTATGCTACTGTGCCTTAATGGATCATCTCTCCATTGTGAGCTACCTGTCTTAAGAACGATCACTCGCTTTCTTGTAGCTACTCCTGCCTTAATGGATCACCTGCCATTGTTGGTACTACCTGCTTAAAGGTCACCCTCCATTGTAGGCTACCCTGCCTTAATGGTCATCCTGCCTTGTGGCTACCCTGCCTATAATGGTCATCCTCCATTGTAGCTACCCTGGCTTAATGGATCACCCTGCCATTGTAAACTACCCTGCCTTAATGGATCATCCTGCCATTGTAGGCTACCCTGCCTTAATGGGTCATCCTGCCATTGTAAGCTACCCTGCCTTAATGGATCATTCTGCCATTGTAAGCTATCCTGCCTTAATGGGTCATTCTGCCATTGTACGCTATCCTGCCTTAATGGGTCATTCTGCCATTGTAAGCTATCCTGCCTTAATGGTCATCCTGCCTTGTGGCTACCCTGCCTTAAAGGTCATTCTCCTTGCTAGGCTACCTGCCTTAAATGGTCATCCTACCTTGTGGCTACCCTGCCTTAAAAGGTCATCCTACCTTTGTAGGCTACCCTGCCTTAAAAGGTCATCCTACCTTTGTAGGCTACCCTGCCTTAAAAGGTCATCCTACCTTTGTAGGCTACCCTGCCTTAAAAGGTCATCCTACCTTTGTAGGCTACCCTGCCTTAAAAGGTCATCCTACCTTGTAGGCTACCTGCCTTAAAGGTCATCCTACCTTTGTAGGCTACTCCTGCCTGTAAAAGGTCATCCTACCTTGTAGGTACCTGCCTTAAAGGTCATCCTACCTTTGTAGGCTACCCTGCCTTAAAAGGTCATCCTACCTTTGTAGGGTATCCTGCCTTAAATGGTCATCCTACCTTTGTAGGCTACCTGCCTTAAAGGTCATCCTACCTTGTAGGCTATCTGCCTTAAAGGTCATCCTCCTTTGTAGTACCCTGCCTTAGTCACCTTTGTAGGTACCTGCCTTAAATGGTCATCCTCCTTTGAGTCCTTGCCTTAGGTCACCTACTTGTGGTACCCTGCCTTAAAGGTCATCCTACCTTTGTAGGCTACCCTGCCTTAAAAGGTCATCCTACCTTTGTAGGCTATCCTGCCTTAAAAGGTCATCCTACCTTTGTAGGCTATCATGCCTTAAAAGGTCATCCTACCTTTGTAGGCTACCCTGCCTTAAAAGGTCATCCTACCTTTGTAGGCTATCCTACCTTAAAGAGTCATCCTGCCTTAGCACGCTGTCTTAGTGAACTATCCCACTTTTGTGGGTTATCTTGATTTTTGTGGATTGACTGTCTTAATGTGACACCCTGCCTTGATGTGTCACTCTGCCTTGATGTATCACTCTGCCTTGATGTGTCATCCTGCCTTGATGTATCACTCTGCCTTGATGTATCACTCTGCCTTGATGTGTCACCCTGCCTTGATGTATCACTCTGCCTTGATGTGTCACCCTCCCTTGATGTATCACTCTGCCTTAATGTGTCACCCTGCCTTGATGTGTCACCCTGCCTTGATGTGTCACCCTGCCTTGATGTGTCACCCTGCCTTGATGTGTCACCCTGCCTTGATGTGTCACCCTGCCTTGATGTGTCACCCTGCCTTGATGAGTCACCCTTCCTTCGGTGAACTACCCTCCTTTTTGGATCTTCCTGCCTTGTAGGGCACCCTGCTTTTTTAGATCTTCCTGCCTGTTAGTGCACCCTGTCTTTATGGGTCACTCTGTTATAGTGGGTCAGTGTACCATGGTGAGACTTTGTGGGTTACGCTACCTTGGTGAGACTTCATGGTTTACCATACCATGGTGAGTCAGTGTACCTTAGTAAGTGACCTTGCCATGGTGAGTCAGTGTACCTTAGTAAGTGACCTTGCCATGGTGAGTCAGTGTAACTTAGTAAGTGACCTTGCCATGGTGAGTCAGTGTACATTAGTAAGTGACCTTGCCATGGTGAGTCAGTGTAACTTAGTAAGTGACCTTGCCATGGTGAGTCAGTGTACCTTAGTAAGTGACCTTGCCATGGTGAGTCAGTGTAACTTAGTAAGTGATCTTGCCATGGTGAGTCAGTGTAACTTAGTAAGTGACCTTGCCATGGTGAGTCAGTGTACCTTAGTAAGTGACCTTCCATGGTGAGTCAGTGTACCTTAGTAAGTGACCTTGCCATGGTGAGTCAGTGTACCTTAGTAAGTGACCTTGCCATGGTGAGTCTCTTTCTTGGTTGGTCACACTGCCTTGATGGGTTACTCCTTTTTTACTAATCACTCAAAAATTCTTAACCATTACGAAATGGTTTTGGATGCGGTGGATGACAAACAAATGTAGATGTAGTGAACACGGAGTATAGAAGCCATCGACAAATGTAATAATGATGTAATAACCCACAAAACGAGTGTATAAGGAATATATGGAAAAGTAGGTAGATAGATATTGAATTTTCTAACGAATATAATCCAAAGTGTATTAGTGAACATAGTGAAATCGGAGGCTGCCATAGTGACAAGCACTGTTTTCCTAGGCACTGTACTTGCCCCTGTTCTCTTTCTTATTTTCTTATTCCACATAGATATAGGCATAAATTATAGCACTGTATCAACCTTTGCAGACGAAACAAGAATCAATGTAAAAGCAGCATCCATTGAGGACATAAGAGATCTCTAACCTGATATAATGACAAAATCATTCAGTTAACCACAGACAACAATATGATGGTCAATGACAATAAGCTTCAGTTACTTCCTTATGGAAAAAGTGAGGAAATAGAGCATAAAACAAACTTGAATAACTCAGTAGAGTGAAAATGTCTGAAGATCTCACTTTCAACGATATCAACAGTGCCTCTGTCTCGCCTGCATGCAAAATGATTGATTGAAAATCTAGTACCTTCTAAATAAGGGATGCCAGGTCAATGATGACACTCTTGAAGTCACTTGTTTATTTCTAGTCTAGTGTACTGTTGTACACTAACAGGTCCGTTCAATACAGGCGAAACTGTAGACCAGAAGAATGTGCGGAGAACCTTTACTGCTCACATAGATTTAACAAAGCACTGAAATTACCAGGAACGATTGAAGTCTCTCGATCTGCACTGCCTGGAACGTAATTGAAAGAAGTACTTTATAATCTACACCTGGTAAATTCTAGAAGGACTGATCCCAAATCGACATTCATAAATGGTTCCTGGTAAAAGTAAATGGCTTGGGAGACGGGGAAAATTACCTCCAATAAACAATAAGGGTGTTGTGAGTACACTAAGAGAAAAACTCAATAAGTGTGAAGTGACTCACTTCGTACATAATGGTGGTTATCAACAGAGCTCTGGCATCTTCTAGAGAGAATGCACAGGTTCCTTAGGTCAGTTCCTGAGCAGCCAGACTGTGGTTCTGACAATGGACTTCGTGCAGCTAGCTCCAACAGTCTGGTTGATCAGGTCATTCACCGGAAGGCCTGGTCTGGGACCGGGCCGCGGAGGTGTTGACCCTCGAAACACTCTTCAGTAGACTCCAGGTAGATATTAGTTGTCACTCTGTCACAATAGGTCATCTTTCCTTGGTCATTGTGGCTCACCCTGCCCTTCTGGGTCATCATACTTTCTTCTTTTTTTGCGAGGGGAGGGGGAAGAGATTAACCTACCTGCCTGGGTTGGTCACCTGCTATGGTGAGTGGCCTTGTCTTGGTGGGTCACCTTGCCATGGTGAGTGGCCTTGTCTTGGTGGGTTACCTTGATATGGAGAGTGGCCTTGTCTTGGTGGGTCACCTTGATATGGAGAGTGGCCTTGTCTTGGTGGGTCACCTTTCATGGTGAGTGGCCTTGTCTTGGTGGGTTACCTTGATATGGTGAGTGGCCTTGTCTTGGTGGGTCACCTTGATATGGAGAGTGGCCTTGTCTTGGTGGGTCACCTTACCAAGGTGAGTGGCCTTGTCTTGGTGGGTCACCTTATGTCATATGACTATAAGATCCAACTCTCTTCCCAAGACTAGCAGTCTCTTCATTACAGTCCAGGTCAACCACATGGAGGAGGATGCCCTGGCAAGCCTACCTGTACCAGGTCACCACATGGAGGAGACCTGGGACAGGATGCCCTGGCGACCCTACCTGTACCAGGTCACCACATGGAGGAGACCTGGGCCAAGATGTCCTGGCGAACCCACCTGTACCTGTCTTCATTACAACTTCATCCATGTATCGTCATTTTTATATGACCTTATATGATACTTCCATCTTATATCCTCAAAGTGTTTAACAGTTACTTATTAAATTTATTTGAAGCCCTGTCATATCTTTATTAAGATCTGTATAGTATAACATTGTTACCCATCTCTTCTACCAGGATTGTTCAATTGTTGGCATCAATGCCAAAAACAAAATAAAATAATGATAAGCACATCTTCCCTTCCTATTTTACTGTATTCTTCTACTCTTATAATATCTTTGCATTAACTTATTAGTGTCAGTTGTGTCATTCACTTTGCCTGATGCATTGTCCTTTAAGACCATTAAGACATTCCAACAAATATTTTAAAGTATGTCACCGGCATCCCCAGTCACCCCACCTACCCTTCATGCACTCTCCTTTGCACACCCAGTCACCCCACCTACCCTTCATGCACTCTCCTTTGCACACCCAGTCACCCCACCTACCCTTCATGCACTCTCCTTTGCACACCCAGTCACCCCGCCTCCTAAAAACGTCATCCGTCACCCATGGAATACAACAACGAAAATTGTCATCCGTCTCTCCCCCACTCCTCCCCACGCACCCCCTTTTTCTACTCCTCCCCGTTCACGTCATCTCTCACACTCCTAACCCATTTGCCCTCCCCTACCACGCAACAAGCACCCTCCCCCCGAGACTAGCCCATTTAAGAGCTTCCCCCGTCACGCCTCAAGTAATTTCCAGATAGTTATTTTCCTATAGCTGTCTGGGAAAAAAACATCCCATGTCCCCCTATAAATTACCTGGATCCTACACTTCGTCCTATACATATGTCCCGTTTTGGTCTTGATCCTGACCTCCCCCTTAGCCTCCCTCATCACCCATGAAACATACACAAAATCCACCACTAAATACATGCACACCCCTATATCCAATCTCAATGCCCTCAATGTCGAAATCCCCCCATCATAATAAGAACCCCCTCAAACCATACCCTAACCATATCAAGACATTCACAGAAATATACAGCATGATACGCAGTATCCTCCATCCCACACCTGCCACAAACTGACACCACCACCAACCCCATCCGAAACAAAAGAGCCCGAGACGCTATCACCCCATGTAAAAACCTAACAATCAGCTCCCTTACCCTCACCCTCAATCTCAGCCTGCTCAACCCCCCCCCTCATATCCCCTTCGAGTCATACACGGGAAACACAGCCTCCCCCTCCACTACGTCTCTCACATCCCCTACCCTCCCCAATACACTTGCCGTTATCCCCTTAGGCTCCCTCCCAGCTAGTAAACACCGCAACATATCCCCACACAGCAACAGCTCCTTCCCCTCCCACCATCTCTGCAGGTCACTCATCACCTTGCCCACCCTACATCCCCCCCAAATCTTCACGTAACAATGCTTCACATACACACACTTCAGCCGTTTGGCAATAGGTATAAGCCCCAAACCACCTAACCCTACTCTTTGCATCACCACTTCCTTACGCAGCCATGGTTTACCATACATAAGAACATAAGAACGAAGGAACACTGCAGCAGGCCTACTGGCCCATGCGAGGCAGGTTCAAGTCTCCAACCGGCTTAAGCCAATGCCCCGACCCAGCCAGGTCAGGTTACATTCACTTAAGAAAGGAGCTCGGCATCTGACCTAGTAGCACAAGCTAGTCAGGACCAACTCACACCCACCCGCACCCCACCTGGAGTTAACCCTCACCAGGTAAACTCCAGGTAGTCAGGTCACTTCCACTTAAGGAATTAGTACGGCGTCTGACCTAGTAGCACAAGCTAGTCAGGTCCAACTCACACCCACCCACACCCACTCATGTATTTATCTAACCTATTTTTAAAACTACACAACGTCCCAGCCCCTATGACGGTACTCGGGAGTTTGTTCCACTCATCCACAACTCTATTACCAAACCAGTGCTTTCCTATATCCTTCCTGTATCTGAACTTTTCCAACTTGAAACCATTGCTGCGAGTTTTGTCTTGGCTGGATATTTTCAGCACGCTATTTACATCCCCTTTATTTATTCCTGTTTTCCATTTATACACCTCAATCATATCTACCCTAATTCTACGCCTTTCTAGAGAGTGCAGATTCAAGGCCCTCAGTCTATCCTCTGTACGTTTTCCAGTGCATTTATATCCATTCTGTAATACGGTGACCAGAACTGTGCAGCATTATCTAAATGAGGCCTAACCAAAGATATATAGAGTTGAAGAACAACTTGAGGACTTCTATTATTTATACTTCTTGATATGAAGCCAAGGATTCTGTTAGCTTTATTGCGAACACTTATGCACTGTTGACTTGGTTTCAGATTACTACTAACCAGAACTCCTAAATCCTTCTCGCAATCACAAGTAATAAGATCTACATTATTCAGTTTATATGTGGCATGGTTACTGTCCTGCCCAACATTTAGAACTTTGCATTTGTCTACATTAAACTGCATCTGCCACTTCTCCGACCACTACATCAATCTATTTAAATCATCCTGGAGTGCTCTAATGTCCTCATTAGAATGAATTGGATGGCCTATTTTGGTGTCATCAGCAAATTTGCCTATGTTGCTATTTATTCCCTCATCTATGTCGTTTATGTAAATTGTAAACAACAGAGGGCCCATAACTGACCCCTGTGGAACACCACTTGAGACGTGCCCCCATTCTGATTTCTCTCCATTTATGCACACTCTCTGTTGCCTATTTGTCAACCATGCCTCTACCCAGGAAAAAATTTCTCCTCCTACTCCATGTGCTTTAAGTTTCCTCAATAGCCTTTGATGTGGAACTTTATCGAAAGCCTTACTGAAGTCCATATACATAATATCATATTCATTTCCATGATCTACCTCCTCAAACACCTTAGTGAAAAACGTTAGTAAATTCGTAAGACAGGAACGCCCCTTAGTAAAACCGTGTTGAGATTCATTAATCAATTTATGCTTTCCAAGATGACTACAAATTGCCTCGGCAATTATTGATTCCATAAATTTATCAACTATGGAGGTAAGGCTTATTGGTCTATAGTTCAAAGCTAAAGACCTGTCTCCTGCCTTGTAAATAGGTATTACATTTGCCCTTTTCCACTTGTCTGGCAATATGCTAGTTTGTAGTGATATATTGAAAAGATTTGCCAGAGGTTTGCTAAGTTCCTCTTTACATTCCTTTAAAACTCTTGCAAACAGTACATCAGGGCCTGAGGATTTGTTAGGTTTTAATTTCTCTATTTGTCTGAGGACCATGTCACTAGTTACCCCAATCGAGCATAGTCTATTATCTTCCTGTTCAACATAATTTATTATTTCTGGAATTCCGCTAGTATCTTCCTGAGTAAAAACTGAGAGGAAGTATTGAAAATTTCACACATATCCTTATCACTGTCCGTGATCTGTCCTGAGTTACTCTTAAGTGGGCCTATCTTGTCCCTAATCTTTCTTCTGTATACCTGAAAGAACCCTTTTGGGTTAGTCTTCGAATCCCTTGTGACCTTAGCCTCATAATCCCTTTTTGCTTTTCTTATTCCTTTTTTTTATTTCTCTCTTTAATTGAAAATATTGATTTCTTATCTGCTCATCCCCTCTTTTCATACGCCTATATATGCCTCTCTTTTGACCAATGAGATGTTTTAATCTCACATACCTCACACATACCTCAACACCCTCTATTCCAAGCCCCTTACATCCTTCGGCAGCAACGGGAACACCACTGCTACATGCTATAACATACTGTACACAATCGCATCCCCCATCCTACACATCGCTCCTCCCACAACACTATCTGAATTTACCCTCCTGGCTTCCTGAGAATCATTCATAAATATAACCTACAAATCTTTAACTGACCCACGACAGGCCACCCATACCTTGCCCCCATGCCACCCCCACCCACTTTCCTACCTCCAACAGTTTAGACTTGGTCCCATTGACAGACATTCCTGTAGCCCTCCTAAAAATACTAATAATCCTACCCACGTTCCTTAGGCCTTCCTCCCTTCCCACCAAGACAGTAGTATCATCCACATACCCTACTATTCCGGTTTCACACCCCATCCCCCCTCGCCTACCCCTTCCGCAATCAGACTGTAAAAAGGATTCTGTAAACATGCAAACAGGATTTGCGACAAAGGACACCCCTGCCACAAACCCTTTCCCATCATCACTTCTCCCGCTCGACCATTCACTTGCACCCTCACAGTTGCATCCCTATACAATGTTTCTGCCCATCCTACAATTTCCTCCCCAAACTCCTGTTTGTACATTACCTTCCACAACATATCTCTTTCCACACTATCATATGCCACTCTCCAATCCAGACCCAGTACTTCACTTCCCATTCTACCTTCTATGAAATCCCTAATCCTCCCATGTCCCCTATACATGCTGCAGCCTGGGATACCATACTGCCCCTGTTCAATTACACTGCCAAGCACTCTTTTCATCCTGTGAAATACCCTCCAACAGAATCTGACCCACCCACCCCCCACTCTTTCCCTTTTGCAGGTAACACTCAAACCACTTATCGAGGTATATGCCCATCGCCTCAGTCATGTTCAACATTTAACCTTCGACATACCCATCTGTATCATCACTCACCTCCAACCCCATCACAGTCATTCCCCTCTGCCTCTTTCTAAACTGCCGTAAGACACAAGCCGATGGCCTATCACCCCATAACATGTCCTCTATTCCCCCACGCAACCTCACAGCATCAAACCTTTCATTCTGTATTTCTCACAATCTCTCTCTCAAACCCTCTATCTCTGCCACCAGGTAAATCCCCCCTTTAATATCAACTACTCAACTGCCCCTTGAGATACTTCTGCAATCCATACCTCCATCGTTTTTTCTCCCTACCCCTTACCTTATAATATTTCCTAATACCCGGATTTGCACACGTCTCCCACCACATCACAAGATCCTCACTATTTCTTCCCTTAGCCCATAAGGGTTCCCACCACTCTGCAAAACAATTCCTTCCCTCTTCACCCTCAAGTAATCTCACATTAAGCTTCCAGTAACCCTAATACCATTTTACCATGCCCTCCCATCCCATGTCCACTAAAACTCCCCTATGATCTGAAAAACCCACATCTAACGTTTGTACCCTCCCCACCACCATGTCCCTCATTACATATACCCGGTCCAACCGCGCTGCATATCCACGTCTAATAAAGGTGTGTTCCACCTTCCACCCTCCTCCCCCCACCACATCCACCATCCCTGCATTACCCAACACATCCCTCGGTACACCCATACATACCCTGCCCCCCTCGGTTCAACATCCTTCTTTCTAATGACACTATTTCAATCTCCACCTATTAAAGTAACTTCTGGCAGTCCTCCCATATGATACACTAAAAACTCCCTCACGAACTCCTCCTTTACCTTCCTATTATTGTCGGCAGGCATGTATACCCTTAAAAAACACACCCTAACCTCTCCCCACACCCCGTCGACCCTCACAATCCTCCCCCCTCCTCCCATGTCAGCAACTTAAATGGGCTTGTCTCCTTCACCACAATTGCAACTCCACTCTTTAACCTACTAGAACACCTCGCATACACACGATAACCTTTCAAAACCAAGTCACAACCACACCTATAATTGTGTTCTTGTAAAAACCCACATCCACTGCATACACCCTCCAAGTCACCTCAACCCATTTACGCTTTACTTCAGCCCTAAGGCCATTTACGTTAAAAGTTATACACCTAAATACAATAAAGGGGGCTTTCCTTTAGACTTCTGTGGCCTCGACACAATACCTTTTTGCAGTCCCACTTCCTTACTGTTGCACGCACTCCCTAGCTCCCTCCGACCCCTTCATCCCCCCCATTACCCTGGCATGCCACTTCCACCCACCCCTTTTTACAAGACCTTTGGGCCGCCGTGAGGGCATCATCGCTATCCGACGCCCCCACCTACCGTTTTTGCGATTCTCCATTCACATCCATACCATCTGCACGTTCTTCCTTGTGCACAGACACCTTTACGTCCTTCACCAACCCGCATTGCACAGGGCTATCACCTGCATCACTTGCAATGCCCACTAATTCACCTACCACATTCTCTCCACCGTCCAAAGGCACCTCACCCAGAGGACTATCAATCAGTCCCTTGAGCATCTCCTGGATAGGCACATCCAGTCCCAAATCCAGGGGCTCACCCTGTTCCTCAGACCCCACACCCACTGGTTCCTGTGTCGCGGCAGGCAGAGTCAGACACGACTTCCCAGTGCCATCCACAATGTCGCTCCACTTTCCCATTAGGGCCACGCCCACATTCTCCACAACATACTCGGCTCCCCAGCTGACACCTCCACCACGATCCTGCCTCCAGGATGTTGAACTTGCCGTCTCTCACACACTACAGCCATATACCTGGAGTTTACCTGGAGAGAGTTCCAGGGGTCAACGCCCCTGTGGCCCGGTCTGCGACCAGGCCTCATGTTGGATCAGAGCCTGATCAACCAGGCTGTTACTGCTGGCTGCACACAGTCCAATGTACGAACCACAGCCTGGCTGGTCAGGCACCAACTTTAGGTGCCTGTCCAGTGCCTGCTTGAAGACAGCCAGGGGTCTATTGGTAATCCCCCTTATGTATGCTGGGAGGCAGTTGAACAGTCTTGGGACCCTGACACTTATTTTGTTGTCTCTCAACGTGCTAGTGGCACCCCTCCTTTTCATTGGGGGATGTTACATCGTCTGCCAAGTCTTTTGCTTTCGTAGGGAGTGACACTCATGTGCAAGTTTGGTACTAATCCCTCTAGGATTTTCCAAGTGTATATAATAATGTATCTTTCCCACCTGCATCCAGGGAGTACAGGTTTAGGAACTTCAAGCATTCCCAGTAATTGAGGTGGTTTATTGCAGTTATGCATGCCGTGAAGGTTCTCTGTACATTTTCTAGGTCAGCAATTTCACCTGCGTTGAAAGGTGCAGTTAGTGTGCAGCAATATTCCATCCTAGATAGACAAGCGATCTGAAAAGTGTCAACATGGGCTTGACATCCCTGGTTTTAAAGGTCATATGAGCCACAAATCCTGTATATTCTCCTCTGCCCCACACACGTCACATACACCTGCATCCTGAAGTCGTCCATGATGACGTATGATGGTATAGACCGTCGTAACATCATCTTGAGGGTGAAATAACCCTGTAATTCCATGTAGGGGCCCTCAGTCCACCTGCCCACCGACATCATATGGATAACACCATACTCCTGGAACTTATTCCTGATGTCAGTGTCGTCAGCCTCGAATGGCACATTCCTTATCCATACCCAAGTGTAATACTTGGACACGTCCTTTAAATGCACCTCCAAACTTGTGTTACTCATCACCAGGATGTCCTGGTACTTATCCACAATGCATTCATACGCACTTGTTGTCACCATCTTCACGAATATACCGGTAGCCCCATTTAGCGCTATCCCATATAACTCATCATTGGCAAGACCATAGGTGTCCCTAAGGATAGCCAGTAACACCATAGCAGCATTTGAGGGGTACACAGCGCCACGTAGAATCTCCACACAGACTGTGTTTACTCTTCGATGGCTCCCTGTCGCCATTTTGAAGAAAATATCCCAACTCGCTGGGTCACCACCAAGTGTCAGGCTCAGCTCGACCGTCCCGTGCGAGAGCTGGGGGGCAAATGCTTTTCTTAGATTAAGCTTAACTACCATTATATTTCCTTCATACCTTCTTTTTTCTGATTTTAATACTTCTGATTCGGTTCTTATGAATTTATTTTCCTTCGTTTAATGATGTACCTTCAACGTTTTCGATAACTACATTTTCTCTTTAATCTTCCTACTTCCTTATTTTTTGTTAAACTTATTGAGAACTATTTGAGTTTAATAAAAAATAATTCAAAGCATCCCTGAGTATGTTTTTAATTGTATTTATCCTAATGTAATCTTAAATGAATAAGGACACTGTTATAAGAATATTTTATGATACATCGATTCGCCAACAGAATGTAATACTCAATCTTCATGTGACGAAGGCAACGGAGTTTGTAGAATTCCTGCCAGAGTTTAGAGCGAGAGGTGAAGGGAGGGTGTGGTGACTCTGGCTGTCAGTGCTGTACTCTCGCTCTGGCTGTCTGTTCTGCCTCCGTCAACTGCTCCGGCATTTGTGTGGACTCAAGAAAATGTACTAATCCACTTGTAAACTCCACTTGTTCAGGATCCCATTGTATATGTTGCGACAGTAAGTTTTTTTCCGCATTTTCTACCTCTCATGTACTATTATTATGTAACTCTCCAAAATATAAAAAGAACCGTATATTTTGAATTTGAAATATTCTTTAAATTTCTTATTTTTTCAAGTAAGAAAAAAATTCAAAAACTTTATTAGGAAAAATCTTTAATTTTTTTGTATTTTTCAGAATAAGACAAGAGTCAGATTCTTATTATTGTCACATTAATTTTCGAGCATTATTGCATTCAGAGATTTTTCCATATAAGATAAAAAAAATATATTTCAAGTAACAACTTGTTAGAAGACTGAACTTAGGGTCACAGTGATTAAATTTAAGGTCACAGTGATTGAACTTAGGGTCACAGTGATTGAACTTAGGGTCACAGTGATTGAACTTAGGGTCACAGTGAGCGCTTTTGGCTTGATCAAAATATTTCTTGTAAATAACAATAAATTTTAGAGTTTTCACTAAAACAAAGAGGCAAAATTAAATTAAGTTATTAATATAAATAATTCTGTGCAAATAAATGAATGACGTAAGCAATAACAATGTTCTTACAGTGAAGGTAACAATACCAATGTTCTTACATTGAAGGTAACAATAACAATGTTCTTACAGTGAAGGTAACAATAACAATGTTCTTACAGTGAAGGTAACAATAACAATGTTCTTACAGTGAAGGTAACAATAACAATGTTCTTACAGTGAAGGTAACAATAACAATGTTCTTACAGTGAAGGTAACAATAACAGTGTTCTTACAGTGAAGGTAACAAAACAATGTTCTTATTGAATAACAATAACAGTGTTCTCAGAAGGTAACAAAGGAAGGTAACAATAACAATGTTCTTACATTGAAGGTAACAATAACAATGTTCTTACAGTGAAAGTAACAATAACAATGTTCTTACAGTGAAGGTAACAATAACAGTGTTCATACAGTGAAGGTAACAAAAACAATGTTCTTACATTGAAGGTAACAATAACAATGTTCTTACAGTGAAGGTAACAATAACAATGTTCTTACAGTGAAGGTAACAATAACAATGTTCTTACAGTGAAGGTAACAATAACAGTGTTCTTGCAGTGAAGGTAACAAAGTGAAGGTAACAATAACAATGTTCTTACATTGAAGGTAACAATAACAATGTTCTTACAGTGAAAGTAACAATAACAATGTTCTTACAGTGAAGGTAACAATAACAATGTTCTTACAGTGAAGGTAACAATAACAGTGTTTTTGCTAAATACAATAAGTGAAGGTAACAATAACAATGTTCTTACAGTGAAGGTAACAATAACAATGTTCTTACAGTGAAGGTAACAATAACAGTGTTCTTACAGTGAAGGTAACAATAACAGTGAAGGTAACAATATAACCGGGCTGTTGAGTTCATTCTGACTAACTGATGAGTTTATTTGTACAGTAATAATAATAATAATAATACTAATAATAATAATAATAATAATAATAATAATAATAATAATAATAATAATAATAATAATAATAATAATAATAATAATAATAATAATCATGCTTTAAAATTACAGAACTTTATCAACAATTGTTCTTTATTTTAAAGTAAGATGTTAAAACTGACCGGAAAATGTCATTACGAATACTTATTACGTATAACTAGCATACCTAGCATACCCTCCAGGTATACTCTCCAGGTATACCTAGCATACCCTCCAGGTAGATACCTCGAGGTTGAAGGGAGTGATGCAGTCAGTTTTAGAAGAGTAGCTTAACAAATGCTGGTATAACTTCAGCCCAATAAGCTTGGAGACCTTGAGAGCAAGTGTCAAGTGTGCACAAGTGTCAAGTGTGTACAAGTGTCAAGTGTGTACAAGTGTTAAGTGTGTACAAGTGTCAAGTGTGCACAATGTCAAGTGTGCACAAGTGTCAAGTGTGCACAAGTGTCAATTGTGCGCAACTGTCAAGTGTGCACAAGTGTCAATTGTGCGCAAGTGTCAAGTGTGAACAAGTGTCAAGTGTGCACAAATGTCAAGTGTGTACAAGTGTCAAGTGTGCACAAGTGTCAAGTGTGCACAAGTGTCAGGTGTGTACAAGTGTCAAGTGTGCACAAGTGTCAAGTGTGTACAAGTGTCAAGTGTGTACAAGTGTCAAATGTGCACAAGTGTCAAGTGTGCACAAATATCAAGTGTGCACAAGTGTCAAGTGTGTACAAGTGTCAAGTGAGTACAAGTGTCAAGTGTGCACAAGTGTCAAGTGTGCACAAGTGTCAAGTGTGCACAAGTGTCAAGTGTGTACAAGTGTCAAGTGTGCACAAGTGTCAAGTGTGCACAAGTGTCAGGTGTGTACAAGTGTCAAGTGTGTACAAGTGTCAAGTGTGTACAAGTGTCAAGTGTGTACAAGTGTCATGTGTGCACATATGTCATGTGTGCACAAGTGTCATGTGTGCACAAGTGTCATGTGTGCACAAGTGTCAAGTGTGCACAAGTTTCAAGTGTGTACAAGTGTCAAGTGTGTACAAGTGTCAAGTGTGTACAAGTGTCATGTGTGCAAAAGTGTCAAGTGTGTAAAAGTGTCAAGTGTGTACAAGTGTCAAGTGTGTACAAGTGTCAAGTGTGCACAAGTGTCAAGTGTGCACAAGTGTCAAGTGTGCACAAGTGTCAAGTGTTTACATGTGTCAAGTGTGCACAAGTGTCAAGTGTGCACAAGTGTCAGGTGTGTACAAGTGTCAAGTGTGCACAAGTGTCAAGTGTGTACAAGTGTCAAGTGTGTACAAGTGTCAAATGTGCACAAGTGTCAAGTGTGCACAAGTGTCAAGTGTGCACAAGTGTCAAGTGTGTACAAGTGTCAAGTGTGTACAAGTGTCAAGTGTGCACAAGTGTCAAGTGTGCACAAGTGTCAAGTGTGTACAAGTGTCAAGTGTGTACAAGTGTCAAGTGTGTACAAGTGTCAAGTGTGCACATATGTCATGTGTGCACAAGTGTGATGTGTGCACAAGTGTCATGTGTGCACAAATGTCAAGTGTGCACAAGTGTCAAGTGTGCACAAATGTCAAGTGTGTAAAAGTGTCAAGTGTGTACAAGTGTCCATTGTGCACAAGTGTCAAGTGTGTACAAGTGTCAAGTGTGCACAAGTGTCAAGTGTGCACAAGTGTCAAGTGTGTACAAGTGTCAAGTGTGAACAAGTGTCAAGTGTGCACAAGTGTCAAGTGTGTAAAAGTGTCAAGTGTGTACAAGTGTCAATTGTGCACAAGTGTCAAGTGTGTACAAGTGTCAAGTGTGCACAATTGTCAAGTGTGTTCAAGTGTCAAGTGTGCACAAGTGTCAGTGTGTACAGTGTCAAGGTGCACAAGTGTCAATGTCACAAGTGTCAAGTGTGTACAAGTGTCTAGTGTGCACAAGTGTCAAGTGTGCACAAGTGTCAAGTGTGTACAAGTGTCAAGTGTGTATAAGTGTCAAGTGTGCACAAGTGTTAGGTGTGCACAAGTGTCAAGTGTGCACAAGTGTCAGGTGTGCACAAGTGTTAAGTGTGCACAAGTGTCAAGTGTGCACAAGTGTCAAGTGTGCACAAGTGTCAAGTGTGCACAAGTGTCAAGTGTGTACAAGTGTCAGTGTGCACAAGTGTCAAGTGTGTACAAGTGTCCAGTGTGCACAAGTGTCAGTGTGCACTTAAGTTTCTAAAGGAGCTGGGTGAATATCTCATCGAAAAACCAAACACCCCAGAGTATCCCAGGCACACAGCCGGCTTCTAGGCTGAGTATCCCAGGCACACAGCCGGCTTCTAGGCTGAGTATCCCAGGCACACAGCCGGCTTCAGGCTGAGTATCCCAGGCACACAGCCGGCTTCTAGGCTGAGTATCCCAGGCACACAGCCGGCTTCTAGGCTGAGTATCCCAGGCACACAACCGTCTTCTAGGCTGAGCATCCCAGGCACACAGCCGGCTTCAAGGCTGAGTATCCCAGGTACACAGCCGGCTTCTAGGCTGAGCATCCCAGGCACACAACCGTCTTCTAGGCTGAGCATCCCAGGCACACAGCCGGCTTCAAGGCTGAGTATCCCAGGCACACAGCCGGCTTCTAGGCTGAGTATCCGAGGCACACAGCCGGCTTCTAGGCTGATTATCCCAGGCACACATCCGGCTTCTAGGCTGTTGGAACAAATGTTTGAGATGTTTTTTGTGATGCCATGAATGATGCTATCATTTCCCATTGTACTTTCTCTTAAAAAAGGTTTAAAAAATAAACGTTTATTAATATAAGGATGGTACGATAAGAAAATAGACAGCTATAGGGAGACACTTCAAGATTTTTACCTAAAATAGTCGTACGATTATTCTATTGTCCGAGGCTCTTAGTAGGTGTGAATGCATAGAGTATACCTAAGTTGCGGCTTTTAGTAGGTGTGAATGCATAGAGTATACCTAAGTTGCGGCTCTTAGTAGGTGTGAATGCATAGAGCATACCTAAGTTGCGATTTTGACGGCGCGTTAAAGTTTGTCCATGGTGTTTTCCACATTATATGAGTCATGAATACTCGATTTCGTAAAGAAGCCAAACAAAATACCCCGAAAAATTAATTGACGAATCATTTAAAACTGCCAGAAATACATTTTACAGGTTAAGAAAGGAAAAACAAACATATTCAGCCAAGAATATGTTGGTTCTCGCTTACCATGAAAACATTCTTCATATACTACTGCTCTGCTAAAGGAATTTTAAATAAAAGATGTTTTTAAAAATCTTGATACAGTAAAAAAAAACATTTGATTAAGAATTCCCCCCAAATGCTGATGTCTCTATCTATAAGATTGTGTTGGGAAGCCATTGTGTCGTAGGTAGAAGCAGTGAAGGTAAGGGAACTCCCGAGGCGCAGAAGCGAAAAAAAAATCGAAAAAAATATGGACATTGAGTTATTGGTATAGAAAAATAGCTTAACTCTCTATGGCAATGCAATGGTACAAGAATTAATGTCCTACAACGTTTCTACAAGGAATTACAGTCATTATTTATATCATGTATGGTGACATTGGCGCTAGCATCATCACTGCTCGCATCCCGTAATTTTTTTCGGATTTTTCCCGTTTTTTTTTAATGGTATTCCTTGTATTATGCTTTCTAATATAATAATTGACTATTTGGCATCATATGGAAGTGGGCGGAGTAAGCCAGCGGAAGGCCTCGGTCAGAAGACCAAAAGCTCCAACGGCGTGTCATCATCTGACTAAGACCCGCGTCAGGAAACACCTGTCCGGTGTCCTGACGAACCTACCCTAATCGCCATGCTAGCGGGAGATTCGTCTGTAAAAACTTGCATTTGTGGACACAGTGGTGCCTATGCTAACCTTCCTATGGTGTAGAAATATACCTAGTTGGATGAATCTTATTGAAGCTAGCTGGCCTAGTGGCTTACGCGACGGTCTAGAGTTTTGAGACTCTCTGACCGCGGGTTCGAACCCCACCCGTGGTATGGTTTTTTTTTTTTTTCTACCCTAACCCTAATCAGGAACTGGCTGGGAACATTCCCACTCTTGGGACTTGTAATGAGCTTCATAGCACACCCGGTCACAACTCCAATAACTCATTACAGTTGTGACCGGGTGTAGACTAGTGAATTTCTCATTATATAATTTGTTTATGATTGCAACCATGTATGAACGTAAGTAAGTAAATTTACTTACTTACATGATTCATTACCTTTGTAACTTGTGAGTTCATTACCTTTGTACCTTGTTCAGCTATCAAAATTTTGGGGCCCAGTCTCTGGACCCATTATATACATACCTCTGTAATCTGTAAATACCTTTGTAACTTGTCATGATTGTGACCAGATCTACCTGAGTTCATTACCTTTGTAACTTGCTCAACTATCAAAACTTTGATACATAATGGGTCCAGTCCCTGGACCCATTATGTACCTCTGTAATCTTTTGAATACCGCCCACAGGATGGGTATGGGGTGCAGATATTAAACTATAACTAAAAGTCAGGAGAAAATTCTTCATTATTACGCTAATATCAACTCTACGGCTTATTTATCTATCAGAATTGATCTAATATGACTTAATAAACATTATAAATGACATATAAACATGATATATGCAATAGTATTAATAAAATAGGCCATAATATGGCGACTCTATATCAAGGACATCGTATAAAAACTTGTCCTGGGACTGCCTCCTTGTAAGCTGCACTCTGTACAAGCGCTGTTGACACCGACACTCTGAGACGCTTCTCTCAGACTTACAAGTGGCTATGGAACAAATTTCTAGCTAACTGCAGCCGAAAGAATTCCCCACAACATGCACTATTATGAAAGGGTTTAACTTACTTGATGGAGTAGATATGTCTCCTACTCATCCAATCTCCCTAAGCTATAACCCCCTCCAAACACCATGTGTAGGGAAGGACCTTAATCTGCAAAATTTAAGTGATATTAGTATCCTGTATTAACTCAGAATCCCCAGCTCTAGGGTATATCCTCCAAGCAATATCTAAACAGTGGGGGACACTAGCTTCCAGACTTTTACTCAACGAGGGGACGCTGGTACCTGCTAAATTGCGTCCGACCGCACGAGAGACCCACAACAAAAACCTACACACGTTTCCCCCAGAAAACTGGCCAGATACTGAGAAGAAAAGAGGTAAGGTCCTACTGTATTGGGTCTGGATGGAGTAAGATATCCACAGTACTTCAGGATATTTCTTCCGGGTCCCCAGGACAGATGTTGGGAGTCACGTGGGGAATGCTGCCCTGGTCGCAGCATTTGTTCACTCGGTGAAGTCTGTTCTAAGAAGGAAGAGCCAGCATCACTCCCGCTCAGATTCAAGTGTGGGCTGCCAGTTCTCTCTAGCTAACATAACTTACAGAACCTTGAAACCGTTCACCAGAACTAGTCCCCTGTGTCGTTCTCACCACACACACCACTACCTCGGACTCGTCTCTGCTCTCCGCCCTCTCTTGGGGCTTGATCCCCTTCGCCTGGGCTGGTCTGGTATTCTTAGGACACAATGCACTGTGGAGCTTACCCTTCCAACAGCCTCGACACTCACCGAGCTGGGTATCACAGTACTTGGCAAAGTGTTGACCACAACACTTGAAACAGAGTTTCAACTCCCTTAATCGCTGGTGTCTTTGGTCAGATGTAGTGAAGCTCGAACACCCTGAACTAGTATGTTCCCCTTTGTAGAACACACACGGCCTTGTGCTGGTCGTCTTGATGGTTTCCCCCTTTGCCCCTTTGGTTGAGGACTTGTCCTGGGCATAATAAGTGCCGACCCTAACGGGGGGTGCTTTAGTTCTATCTCTCGAGTGTCCGGAGCGGTCGAACGATTTCACCCTGGCGGGTAATCTCTCCCCCTGACCTATACTCAGGTGAGTCACGATATCGCCCAACCCCTCAACAATCTGTTGTATCGTGAACCGGTTAGTCCTATACTTCAAATGTAGCTCATGTACTGTAGTGCTAGCTAGTTTCCTCTGAATCGTCTGACTGACCATCCATTCTGCGCTACCCCAATCATATATATCTTTGAGACTATTTGTCAAGCTCATAACTTCGATTCGGAACTTCTCTAAGCTCTGACGGTCATGACGGCAAACCTCAAGATCGGTCAATCGATAAAATATAGCTATTTTTATCTCCTCTGTGTTGCCAAATGCATCCTTTAGTTGATCCTTGGCATGTTGATAATTAATATCAGTGGTTTGGTAATGCCGGACCAAGTCCAGGGCTTTACCCTTGAGCTGTGAATGTAAATACTGTAGTTTTATGGCATCCAACAAATTATCCCTGTCATCTATCTGGGATTTAAACTGATCCCAGAAAGCAATGTACTCTGTCAAGGTTCCGTCAAACATTGGTAAATTTAATGTATTCAATCTGGGTAACACTCTAGAAGGACTGTGGTGGCCTGCGTGCCTTGTACTATTTTTTGTTGCCCCTGCTGTATCAGCCTTCAATGTTTTCATTAACTGTTTGCAGAGTTTCATCTCTGCTTTAAATTCAGCCTCATGCTCGTCGTATTCCTTCTGAATTGCCTCTACAATATCCTCTGACTCATCTGCTGCAAGGGCTCCTGCCTCATAATCTTGGTAGGCTGTCTCAAAGTCTGCTAGCTTTTCCTCTAAAAGCTCTAAACACTTTTCTAGATCTTCATAATCTACATCTGCATTTTGTCTGTTATCTTGGCCCTCCCTACACGCCTTGATTACGCGTCTCTTGTGGGCACTCATAGACCGCTTTAGTTGACTTAGAGATAGGGCAGTTTCTTTCTGAGTCTCATTCGTCATTGTTGTGGTTTAGTTAAGAGCGTGTCACTAATTTGTACTTTAATTAGCCCACCCGACACCAAGATACGGTATTAGGTGAGAATAAGTGAGACCCAAAGCTCCTCAACATGCTTAATGACTTTACTTATATTGACTTGACTCAGAATTAAAATGTACACTGTTAGCCCTCAAACCCAACTAAAATGTATATTGTTATGAAAGCTTAACCTAGCAATTTCCTGTACACATCAGTAAATAGTTACAGGACTTAAACTAGCCTCTGGTGCAAATCACAAATTAAAATGAGTCAAATACAATAAAATTCACACAGTAAAAATATGTAGTCTTTGCAATTTAAGTTCACTTGGTTAACACAAAATAAATTCAGTAATTCACTTATAACAGTAAATAAATAATGTTGTGTTCAGCTTGTTTAATTGTGTAGTTAGTTGGAGAAGGTAAATCCTAGCCTAACGTTATAACTGTTGAAATTAGTGTGCAACTAGCCTAAATCTTGCTTGCAATTCAAGGTAAATGATAACTAGGTTAAATCTGACCTAGCTGTTATAACTGTTATAAATATTGCAGAGGCCTACCCTAACTGTGGCTGCCTTGCAATTCACTAAGTAATTAAATATACAAGTTTCCTACCCTGGCTTACTTGTAATTACTGTAAATAAATTAAATTCACAAGCTTAACTAGTCTACTTGGCCTGCCTACAGATTATTGTAAATAATAAACTTCTGAGTAGTTAGCTTAACCTAGCCTGTGTAAGTCTTTGGGCCTAAATGTGATAACTTAACCTAACTTTGATAATGCCTGGTACATTAACTGTGGCCCAGCTAATTAAGACTAATCTGTCTGCTAAACTAGATTTTCCACATCTCGGTTATCGAAGGACCATATAAAAACTTGTCTTGGGACTGCCTCCTTGTAAGCTGCACTCTGTACAAGCGCTGTTGACACCGACACTCTGAGACGCTTCTCTCAGACTTACAAGTGGCTATGGGACAAATTTCTAGCTAACTGCAGCCGAAAGAATTCCCCACAACATGCACGATTATGAAAGGGTTTACCTTACTTGATGGAGTAGATATGTCTCCTAGTCTTCCAATCTCCCTAAGCTATAACCCCCTCCAAACACCATGTGTAGGGAAGGATCTTAATCTGCAAAATTTAAGTGGTATTAGTGTCCTGTATTAACTCAGAATCCCCAGCTCTAGGGTATATCCTCCAAGCAATATCTAAACAGTAAGGGACACTAGCTTCCAGACTTTTACTCAACGAGGGGACACTGGTACCTGCTAAATTGTGTCCGACCGCACGAGAGACCCACAACAAAAACCTACACACGTTTCCCCAGAAAACTGGCCAGATACTGAGAAGAAAAGAGGTAAGGTCCTACTGTATTGGGTCTGGATGGAGTAAGATATCCACAGTGCTTCGGGATATCTCTTCCGGGTCCCCAGGACAGATGTTGGGAGTCACGTGGGGAATGCTGCCCTGGTCGCAGCACTTGTTCACTCGGTGAAGTCTGTTCTAAGAAGAAAGAGCCAGCATCACTCCCGCTCAGATTCAAGTGTGGTCTGCCAGTTCTCTCTAGCTAACATAACCTAATGTACCTATTTAAGGCTTATATCTACCTATAATAAGGTGCTAGAACTACATTATTAATATCTATAGTCGCCTCAATAATCATACTATTAGTTACTAACTGTACAAACTTGCCTAGGTCTTCCTAGGAGAATAAATCTATCAATTAGTATGTACACAATTGTTACCTCCGCCAACTTGAATGTGTAGGTTTGTTTTGGTTAGGTGTGTGGGTTCATAAACTCCGAGGGCCTATCGGTGGTATGTCTAAGGCTCCATACGGCTTACTTACCCTGTGGAACTTTTTAGCAAAGAAATAAGTTTCCACACATCGAAATCAAATTATTTCCCTTCTATCCTATATCGTCTTCTTTGGCATTTATTCAGAGAAAACGGTGTTTTGGAGAGGATAACTAAACTTAATCACCAGTAAACACTAAAACAACAACGATTTTCTCGGAAAAAAACAAATATTTCCGGGACCGGAGACGTTTCAGGCGTTATCACGGAAGTAAGTTATTGACCTATTTCATGAAGTACACCATTTATTATTGAAGAAATGCAATAATATTGACAGGAATCATAAAACAATGATCGTTCTAAAATTGGCTTGCGGAATATTGGAAATATTCCAAATATTTTTGGATTTGTGTGGGAGTAAAGGGCAAGATATTTTGTATATGTAAAAAAACTTAACAACTTTATTTTTTTGTAGAATAACTATAGATAATTGCACGATTACCGCCAGTGAGAACATCGCACTAGCATTGTTTTATAAGTACCAAGTCCCAAATCCACCTTTCGTTGTTCCATTTAGGCAAGGGTTCTCTTCAAATGGAATTTTCATGGAATTTTCAGTAAATGTTTGTTTTTTAGTTGTTTTTATGGCTATTTTATTGAAACTTACAGAGAATAGTGGTCATGAACACGTCTTCACGTACACGGGGCCAGGAGCTGAGTCTCGACCCCTGCAACCATAATTAGGTGAGTACCAAAAATGAAAAAAATCGATCAAGAAAAAAAAAGGCCAAATTGGTTATGCCTCCCCTGAAAGCTCTCGATGTCCCATTGTGTCGTCGGCAGGAGCACTAAAGGCCCTCGATGTCATATTGTGTTGTCGGCAGGAGCACTGAAGGCTCTCGATATCCCATTGTGTCGTCAGCAGGAGCACTGAAGGCCCTCGATATCCCATTGTGTCGTCGGCAGGAGCACTGAAGGCCCTCGATGTCACATTGTGTCGCCGGCAGGAGCACTGAAGGCCCTTGATGTCCCATTGTGTTGTCGGCAGGAGCACTGAAGTCCCTCGGTGTCCCATTGCGTCGTCGGCAGGAGCACTGAAGGCCCTCGATATCCCATTGTGTCGCTGGCAGGAGCACTGAAGGCCATCGATGTCCAGTATGAGTTAAACTCACGCTCAGTCACCCAAGAAGAAATAAAGTTAGCTGGTGGCAATTACGAACGGATAAGACAAAAGTCACGTGGCGCACTGTCGTTTAGTGGGGCCTCATGGGAGACTAATGCCCACTAAATACCAGGCAAAGTAAGGTGAGCAAAGAGGTGCTGGGGAGATGTTGCTTTAACAGTAGCCATGATTAGGATGAGACCAGGTAAGCATGAAGCACATGTGAAAGGGTGGCGCTAAAAGTCAGGCTGCCTGCTTGGTGCTGAGCTTTGAACAAAAGCTGGCATGCGGGATTTATACTGGACATGAATCCTTCACATTCGCTCCCTAAAATAGCATGAGTAAGGGTGCCTCCTCCATACTTCTTCCCTGACAAATAGGTTGTGGAAGTCTGAGCCCCCACACGCACCTCCGGAGGATGGGAGCAAGGGTGTGCCTCCCCAACACTGCCTCCTGACAGACTGCACACCTTACAAGGTGTGTACGAGGTGTCTCTCTTCAGTCCTGCCTCCTGACAAAGCAGGTGTAGAAGAGTGTATTCCCTACACCCACCTCCAAAATAAGGCACAACTCCACATCCATCTCCTGGCAAGGCAGGTGTGGGGACGTGAGCCCCCAACACCTGCCTCCTAACAAGGCAGGTGTGGGGACGTGAGCCCCCACACCTGCCTCCCAACAAGGCAGGTGTGGGGACGTGAGCCCCCCACACCTGCCTCTTAACAATGGCAGAACTACTAACCTTAAAAAAATCATTAGCCGTTCATCACTTTTATTTCATACGAGAAAAATTATGGGCTGGTAATTCCGGGTAATACTGTGAGCACTTGTATAACATTAAGCACTTGTATAACATTAAGCACTTGTATAACATTAAGCACTTGTATAACATTAAGCACATGTATACAATTAAGCACTGGAGTTTACCTGGAGAGAATTCCAGGGATCAACGCTCTTACGGCCCGGTCTGTGACCAGGCCTCATGTTGGACCAGAGCCTGATCAACCAGGCTGTTACTGCTGGCCGCACGCAGTCCAACGTACGAACCACAGCCTGGCTGGTCAGGTACCGACTTTAGGTGCCTGTCCAGTACCCGCTTGAAGACAGCCAGGGGTTTGTTGGCAATCCCTCTTATGTATGCTGGGAGGCAGTTGAACAATCTTGGGCCCCTGACACTTATTGTGTTGTCCCTCAACGTGCTAGTGGCACCCCTGCTTTTCATTGGGAAGATGTTACATCGTCTGCCGAGTCTTTTGTTCGTAGGGAGTGATTCTCGTGTGCAAGTTTGGTACTAATCCTCGAGAATTTTCCATGTGTATATAATAATGCATCTCTCCCGCCTGCGTTCAAGAGAGTACAGGTTTAGGAACTTCAAGCGTTCCCAGTAATTGAGGTGGTTTATCGCAGTTATGCGTGCCGTGAAGGTTCTCTGCACATTTTAAAGGTCAGCAATTTCACCCGCCCTGAAAGGTGCAGTTAGTGTGCAGCAATATTCCAGCCTAGATAGAACAAGCAATCTGTAAAGTGTCAACATGGGCTTAGCATCCCTGGTTTTGAAGGTTCTCATTATCCATCCTGTCATTTTTCTAGCAGATGCGATTGCTACAGTGTTATGGTCCTTGAAGGTGAGATCCTCTGACATGATCACTCCCAGGTCTTTGACATTAACTTTTCGCTCTATTGTGTGGTTGGAATTAGTTTTGTACTCCGATGATATTTTAATTTTCACGTTTTCCGTATCTGAGTAATTGAAATTTCTCATCATTGAACTTCATATTGTTTTATGCAGTCCATTTAAAGATTTGGTTTATGTCTGCTTGGAGTCTTGCAGTGTCTTCAACGGTGGACACTGTCATACAGATTCGGGTGTCATCTACAAAGGAAGACACGGCACTGTGGCTTATATCCCTGTCTATGTCCGATATGAGGATGAGGAACAGGATGGGAGCGAGTACTGTGCCTTGTGGAAAAGAGCTTTTCACAGTAGCTGCCTCAGACTTTTCTTTGTTGACTACTACTCTTTGTGTTCTACTTGTTAGGAAATTATAGATCCATCTACCAACTTTTCCTGTCATTCCTTTATCACGCATTTTGTGTGCTATTACACCATGGTCGCGCTTGCCAAAGGCTTTTGCAAAGTCTGTGTATATAACATCTGCATTCTGTTTGTCTTCTAGAGCATCCAGGACCTTGTCGTAGTGGTCCAGTAGTTGGGACAGACAGGAGCGACCTGCTCTAAACCCATGCTGCCCTGTTGTGCAATTGATGGTATCAAGATGAGTGGCGATCTTGCTTCTAGAACCCTTTCAAAGATTTTTGATATGGGACGTTAGCGCTATTGGTCTGTAGTTCTTTGTTATTGCTTTACTGCCCCTTTGTGGAGTGGCTATGTCTGTTGTTTTTAGTAACTGCGGACGACCCCAGTGTCCATGCTCCCTCTCCATAGGATGTTAAAAGCACGTGAAAAGGGCTTTTGCAGTTCTTGATGAACACGTAGTTCCATGAGTCTGGGCCTAGAGCGGAGTGCATGGGCATGTCATTTATTGCCTTTTCGAAGTCATTTGACGTCTGGGTGATGTCAGATATGCATGCGTCTGTCAAGTTCTGTGGCACTCTCATAAAAATTCATTTAGGCTTCGATTTTCAGTCTGGTTATCGGCTCGCTAAAACTGAGTCATACTGGGACTTAAGTAACTTACTTATTTCCTTGCTGTCATATGTGTAGGACCCATCCCGTTTAAGTAGGGGCCCAATACTGGTTGTTGTTCTCGACTTTGATTTTGCATAAGAAAATAAATACTTTGGGT
>WNWK01014867.1:0-49794 GCA_009830355.1 Cherax destructor
AAGTCATGGATCACCAGTATTGCACCAAGTCATGGATCATCAGTATTGCACCAAGTCATGGATCACCAGTATTGCACCAAGTCATGGATCATCAGTATTGCACCAAGTCATGGATCACCAGTATTGCACCAAGTCATGGATCATCAGTATTGCACCAAGTCATGGATCACCAGTATTGCACCAAGTCATGGATCATCAGTATTGCACCAAGTCATGGATCACCAGTATTGCACCAAGTCATGGATCACCAGTACTGCACCAAGTCATGGATCATCAGTATTGCACCAAGTCATGGATCACCAGTATTGCACCAAGTCATGGATCATCAGTATTGCACCAAGTCATGGATCACCAGTATTGCACCAAGTCATGGATCATCAGTACTGCACCAAGTCATGGATCACCAGTATTGCACCAAGTCATGGATCATCAGTATTGCACCAAGTCATGGATCATCAGTATTGCACCAAGTCATGGATCACCAGTATTGCACCAAGTCATGGATCCATCAAGTCATTCAGACCAAGTCATGGATCACCAGTATTGCACCAAGTCATGGATCATCAGTATTCACCAAGTCATGGATCACAGTATTACACCAAGTCATGGATCACCAGTATGCACCAAGTCATGGATCACAGTATTGCACCAAGTCATGGATCACAGTATTGCACCAAGTCATGGATCACCAGTATTGCACCAAGTCATGGATCACCAGTATTGCACCAAGTCATGGATCATCAGTATTAGCACCAAGTCATGGATCACCAGTATTGCACCAAGTCATGGATCACCATACATGCACCAAGTCATGGATCATCAGTATTGCCAAGTCATGGATCACCAGTATTGCACCAAGTCATGGATCACAGCATTGCACCAAGTCATGGATCACCAGTATTACACCAAGTCATGGATCACCAGTACTGCACCAAGTCATGATCACCAGATTGCAACAAGTCATGGATCATCAGTATTCAACAAGTCACGGATCACCAGTCATGCACTCAAGTCAGCGATCACCAGTATTGCACACAAGCATGGATCACTCAGTATGCACAATCAGGATCACCATCACCAAGTCATGGATCATCGATGCACCAAGTCATGGATCACCATCATGCACCAAGTCATGGATCAACCAGTATTGCACCAGTCATGATCACCAGTATTGCACCAAGTCATGGATCACAGTATTGCACACAAAGTCATGGATCACCATAATGCACCAAGTCATGGATCACCAGTATTCACCAGTCATGGATCACCAGTACTGCACCAAGTCAGGATCACCAGTATTCACCAAGTCATGGATCACCAGTATTGCAACAAGTCATGGATCACAAATTGCACCAAGTCATGATCACCATTATTTACCAAGTCATGGATCACCAGTATGCACCAAGTCATGGATCACCAGTACTGACCAAGTCATGGATCATCAGTACCACCAAGTCATGGATCACCATTACTGCACCAAGTCATGGATCATCAGTATTGCACCAAGTCATGGATCACCAGTATTACACCAAGTCATGGATCACCAGTACTGCACCAAGTCATGGATCACCAGTATTGCACCAAGTCATGGATCATCAGTATTGCACCAAGTCATGGATCACCAGTACTGCACCAAGTCATGGATCATCAGTATTGCACCAAGTCATGGATCACCAGTATTACACCAAGTCATGGATCACCAGTACTGCACCAAGTCATGGATCATCAGTACTGCACCAAGTCATGGATCATCAGTATTGCACCAAGGCATGGATCACCAGTACTGCACCAAGTCATGGATCACCAGTATTGCACCAAGTCATGGATCACCAGTATTGCACCAAGTCATGGATCACCATATGCACCAGTCATGGATCACCAGTATTGCACCAAGTCATGGATCACCAGTATTGCACCAAGTCATGGATCACCAGTATTGCACCAAGTCATGGATCATCAGTATTGCACCAAGTCATGGATCACCAGTATTGCACCACCACCATCAACAACAATCACCACCACCATCAACAACAATCACCATCATCAACAACAATCACCACCATCAACAACAATCACCACTAACATCAACAACAATCACTACCACAAACAACAACAATCACTACCACAAACAACAACAATCACCACCACTATCAACAACAATCACCACCATCAACAACACTCACCACCACCATCAACAACAATCACCACCAACATCAACAACAATCACCACCACCATCAACAACAATCACCACCACCATCAACGACAATCACCACCACCATCAACAACAATCACCACCACCATCAACAACAATCACCATCATCAACAACAATCACCATCAATAACAATCACCACCATCAACAACAATCATCACTATCAACAACACTCACCACCACCATCAACAACAATCACCAGCACCATCAACAACGCTCATTACCATCAACAACAATCACCACTACTATCAACAACAATCACCACCACCATCAACAACAATCACCACCACCATCAACAACAATCACAACCACCATCAACAACAATCACCATCAACAACGCTCACCACCGCCATCAATAACAATCACCACCAACAACAATCATCACCATCAACAACACTCACCACCACCATCAACAACAATCACTACCACCATCAACAACGCTCACCACCATCAACAACGCTCACCACCATCAACAACGCTCACCACCATCAACAACAATCACCACCACTATCAACAACAATCATCACCATCAACAACAATCACCATCAATAACAATCACCACCATCAACAACAATCACCACCATCAACAACACTCACCACCACCATCAACAACAATCACCACCACCATCAACAACGCTCATCACCATCAACAATCACCACCACCAACAACAATCATCACCACCATCAACAACAATCACCTCCACCATCAACAACAATCACCACCACCATCAAAAACGCTCATCACCACCATCAACAACAATCATCACCACCATCAACAACACTCACCACCACCATCAACAACAATCACTACCACCATCAACAACGCTTATCACAATCAACAATCACCACCAACAACAACAGTCATCACCACCATCAACAACACTCACAACCACCATCAACAACACTCACCACCACCATCAACAACAATCACCACCACCATCAACAACGCTCAACACCATCAACAATCACCACCACCAATAACAATCATCACCACCATCAACAACAATCACCACCACCATCAACAACAATCACCACCACCTTCAACAACGCTCACCACCACCATCAACAACAATCACCATCATCAACAACAATCACCATCATCAACAACAATCACCATCATCAACAACAATCACCATCATAAAAAACAATCACCATCATCAACAACAATCAATATCATCAACAACAATCACCATCATCAAAAACAATCACCATCATCAACAACAATCATCATCGTCAACAACAATCACCATCATCAACAACAATCACCATCATCAACAACAATCACCATCATCAACAACAATCACTATCAACAACGCTCACCACCACCATCAAAAACAATCACCACCATTAACAACACTCACCACCACCATCAACAACGCTCATCACCATCAACAACAATCACCACCACCATCAACAACAATCATCACCACCATCAACAACAATCACCACCACCATCAACAACGCTCATCATCACCATCAACAACAATCACCATCACCATCAACAACAATCACCACCACCATCAACAACAATCATCACCACCATCAACAACAATCACCACCACCATCAACAACAATCTCCACTACCATCAACAACGCTCACCATCAACAACAATCACAACCATCAGCAAATCACCTCTACCAACAACACTCACCATCAGCGTGCATCTTCCTGTGTACTCACCTAGTTGTGGTTGCAGGGGTCGATTCACAACTCCTGGCCCCGCCACTTCACTGGTCGCTACTAGGTCATTCGTCCTGCTCCATGAGCTTTATCATACCTCTTCTGAAAGCTATGTATGGATCCTGCCTCCACTACATCACTTCCCAGACTATTCCACTTCCTGACAACTCTGTGACTGAAGAAATACTTCCTACCATCCCTGTGATTCATCTGAGTCTTCAACTTCCAACTGTGACCCCTTGTTGCTGTGTCCCATCTCTGGAACATTCTGTCTGTCCACGATGTCAATCCCTCTCAGTATTTTATATGTCGTTATCATATCCTCCTTATCTCTCCTGTCCTCCAGTGTCGTCAAGTCGATTTCCCTTAACCTCTCCTCGTAGGACATACCCCTTAGCTCCGGGACTACTCTTGTTGCAAACCTTTGCACTTTCTAGTTTCCTTACATGCTTGGCTAGGTGTGGGTTCCAAACTAGCGCTGCATACTCCAGTATGGCCCTAACTTACACAGTGTACAGGGTCCTGAATGAATTCTTATTAAGATGTCGGAATGCTGTTCTTAGGTTTGCTAGGCGCCCATATGCTGCAGCAGTTTTTTGGTTGATGTGCGCCTCAGGAGATGTGTTCGGTGTATTACTCACCCCAAGATCCTTTTCCTTGAGTGAGGTTTGTAGTCTCTGGCCCCTAGACTGTAGTCCGTCTGTGGTCTTCTTTGCCCTTCCCCAATCTTCATGACTTGTCTCTCCTACGTGGGGGTTATTTGTGTATTGTTGTAGTCACGGTATTGTGGATTTTTGTTCTTTAAATATCACAGTCTGCCACTCTCCATCACGGGACATTTTTAATGTATTATCAACTTCATGGGTTCCATTTTTTTTTTTTTTTTTTTTGCTGTTTCAGTAATTCACGCTGGGTTACTATTGTTATATGCACGGGGGATGCGCTGAACCCATGAGGACTATACCGTGCCTGGGTAAAATAATCATCTTGGATCCGAAGATAGGTAGCTGAAGTCCCTTGGATCAAGAGTTCTTCCCCATCAAAGCACTACTTCCTCTGCACCCTCCCCTCCCTTTCCGGTTTTTTTTTTTTTTTACACGGATCAGTTTTACAAACTAAGAAGTGTTATTCTACCTCAGCTCATTCAAAACCCAGCCCTACCTACCATCCCCAGGATGCCACCCACACCAGTCAGCTAACACTCAGGTGCCTTGTCGGGTTAGCGCTTTATTTGATTGTAATAATAATAATAATAACACTCAGGTACCTACTTGCTGCAAGGTGAACATAGACAGCAGGTGTAAGTAAACACTCCCAATGTTTCCACTCATACCGGGGATACAACTACGGATACTA
The DNA here is from genome assembly GCA_009830355.1 of Cherax destructor. NCBI lineage: Eukaryota > Metazoa > Arthropoda > Malacostraca > Decapoda > Parastacidae > Cherax > Cherax destructor. The sequence continues at coordinate 5,249 of WNWK01014867.1, forward strand.
AGTGTGTGAAGTGAGTGCACTACCACCCGGGCTACGGGACACCTTGAAGCCAGCTCAGACTGACTTCGTTGCTGCTGCTTCAGGTGCTCCACTAGCGAGGTTATCACCATCACTGGTCTATTTTTCAAGACGTCACTTGAGAATGTTAAAGAAAAAACTTTCGTACGTGTGTGGATGTACACCCGGTTCTCTGCCCCTCTAGGGAGGTTCCTTCATACCGGTGAGATGCTCCTAATCCAAGGAATAGGGCTTGCCCTTCCCTGCCTCGGATCGACCCTGAATGCCTCTCATTCCTCCAAGCGTTATATGACCCCTATGGGTTTAGTGGTTCCCCATGAATGTAATAATCTGGGCTGTCTACGACTCTACATCCACCACCACATCTGGAGAGGAACATTAACAGAAGAGTTAAGAATTATCTTGCACCGCGCAGCCAGTAGCAAGCGTCATTGTTGACAGCCATGTGTCCTGCGACCCACCCCATATGTCTCAATATGGCCAGGACGAAGTGATGCTTATAATTCAGGTCCACTAGACTCTGCAACACCCCTATGGAGTCACAAGAAATTACCCACCGTCTCCACTGCAGAGCCTCGTGTTAAATATACGCAAGCGCCTTGTCCAACAGCTCTGCGCCATACATGTGTGTATACGGAGACAGGTGGTACCTCTCGTAGTAGCCATGATTGTCAACAAAAGCACAAGCTGAACCCCCCACCGACCTCGACTTGTCTGTATAAACAACCAAGTATATGCCCTTACGTAAGGCCATGAAGCGTACCCCAGCTGACTGACAAATTTAAACACATTGTATGAACCCCACCCTGTATGATGGAATATGACAGAAACAGCTTTTGTTCCCACTGTTTAACTGTCATAGGTAATATGGTAGCAGTACACTGTTGATGTATTCAATCTTATTTAAAAATTGAAGCTTACTAATATTTTGTGGAAATAATTTTACAAGGAACATTGTTTGTGGTACCCGGTAGTTACCGTCCAGTCCACCAGTACAGTAACCCACCAGTACAGTAACCCACCAGTACAGTAACCCACCAGTACAGTAACCCACCAGTACAGTAACCCACCACTACAGTAACCCACCAGTACAGTAACCCACCAGTACAGTAACAAAACTACGCTAATAATACCGGAGAGTAAATGCGAAGAATACGAAAGTTTTTTACGAAGGCGAATATGTAAATAAGAAAGATGCAGCACTAGCATATTACATAGCTGTATTTGATACCATCTTTCACCTACGATGGCAAATAAAACATAAATGTATTAAGTATGTATATCCTCTCTAGTACCCACCCCAGAAAAGTTTGACATAAAATTAATTTAGCTGGAAAATACTGTTAGACCCTTTCCCTGCGTCATGTGTCAGCATAACTGAGTAAGTTATCTCTCCTGACGCGGGTCTTAGTCACATGATGACCCACCGTTGCAGCTTTTGGTCATCTGACCGAGACCTTCAGCTGGCTTACCAGTCCACCCCTTTAAAAATTAGGGTTATATTTTCCACATGTATAGTATGATTTTTTATGATGAAAGGAAGAGTACATATAGTAATAGAGAGACTTATAATAAATTATTCTGCCTTGCACACTACAACGTCTGCTGCTCAAAAAATGATGGTGGTACTGATGATATGGTGAAGCACTTCCCTGAAGCCTCTCTTAATGTGTTCCACTCTATGAGAATACACTGAGGTCCTCCCACGTAGCTGCAAGTCTTGTGTTCCACTCTATGAGAATACACTGAGGTCCTCCCACGTAGCTGCAAGTCTTGTGTTCCACTATGAGAATACACTGAGGTCCTCCCACGTAGCTGCAAGTCTTGTGTTCCACTATGAGAATACACTGAGGTCCTCCCACGTAGCTGCAAGTCTTGTGTTCCACTCTATGAGAATACACTGAGGTCCTCCCACGTAGCTGCAAGTCTTGTGTTCCACTCTATGACAATACACTGAGGTCCTCCCATGTAGTTGCAAGTCTTGTGTTCCACTCTATGACAATACACTGAGGTCCTCCCACTTAGTCTTGTAGAGTTTTTCGTCGGGAAAAATGTGTTTTTTTCGTGTATCTTTTTGAAATGATGACCCACTTGGTAATTAAGAGTATATCTATGAGGAAGTCTTTCATGCATGTCATTCTTAATTTCAGCCTGGTAAAGACCTAAATATGGTCATGAACTGTGGAAACAGACAAGCATACATAATAAGGAAAAGTATAGCCTAATTGTCACTTAGTGTTTCTTCCCATAGCTTGTCAGTATTATCATACCAGTTCAACCTTGGCACTGAATTTAAAAATAATTTGTCTAATCAGTTCCATATGTATGAAAATAGTCAATTTTCGTATTCAGTAAGAAAAAATATATAGTTTTCGAGTCACTGTGGCTTTCAACATTTTTTATTTCCACGGATCTCTTGATACAATATTCATAGTCATCTAAAGCATTTGGTAATCACTACATTACATTAACAAGGCTATTTGATTTAGACGTGAGGGTTATACAGCAGCTTTTGGAAGTTAATTAAGTCTTTAAAGATGAGCGTTGGTAGCCAATACTTGTGGGTCACATATTTTGACCATAGGTTACTTAAACGAACACCTTCCTGTGTTCGTGTTCAATTTAAAGTTTGCAAGAGGCTCATAAATATTACAAATTACCTGTACACCGCCAGTTAAAAAATACATTAAAATAAAGCCGCATTGTTTATATACAGAAATATACATCCCTCCGATGTATATCTCTGTATATAAACACTTCTGTTCTCAGTGCATATACATCGAGGGATGTACACCACTCAGAATATACAGTATGCAATGCCAGTATACAATGCCAAGATATATATATATAAAGCATTAGGATGTAGCACACTGCTGATGTGTTAGCTTGCTGAGAAGTGAGGAAATTATTGCTGCTCCAGTTGTTATGTAAAGGAGATTTCTGCCTTATACTGATCTCATGGGAAGGTCAGATGGGACCCATGGACGAATAATAAACAAGAAAATAAAAAGTGCTAAATCTTCGTCCTCTCGTCAGAGATCATGACTTTGATCCTATTGTCTACCGAATGAGTGTAGGACACAGTATGTTCAACCATGTAGATGGGAGTGGGAGAGATGAAGGAAGGGGGGAGAAGGGAAGAGGTAAAAGGTCGGGAGAAGAGAGAGGGAGGAGGGAGGGTAGTACAGGTGGAGCTCGTCAGCTGGCGTGAACGTCGTCAACATTAGGGCTCGCCTTACCCCGGCCAAACAAACCTCGCTCACGATGACAACACCCGCAGAGTAACAACTGCGCTGCTGGACCCCTGCCAAGCCTGCCTCTCTACCCTCACCCGAGGCACGCTATTCCAACGCCCAGTCACCACTCACTAGGCTCAGTAGAATAAGGTATTTGGATTTGTGTAAAGATTCTCTTTGTTGGTTTGACAGCACGAGTGAGCAGACCCCATAACACAACTGTTGTACGTGAGGTGTTCTGTGTCAGTTACATGTAAATATGTGACCATGTGCTTGTGCAAATCCTATTCACACACACAATAGGAGGGAAAATACTGCAGTAGATCAGGGAATACTTGACATGAAGAAAACAACGTGTGTCTGTAGGAGACGAGGTGTCAGAGTGGGTGCATGTGTCACGTGAGGTTCCACAAGGGTTAATCCTAGGTCCTTTGCTGTTTTTATATATGTGAATGACATGACGGAAGAGATAGATTCAGAGGTGTCCCTTTTCGCAGATAATGTGAAGCTAATGAGGAGAATACAAACAGACGAGGATCAGTTAAGCCTACAAGGGGATCTGGACAGGCTGCAGCCTGGTCCGACATATGGCTTCTGGAGTCTAACCCCAGCAAGTGCAAAGTTATGAAGCTTGGGGAAGGATAAAGAAGATCTCAGACAGAGTACAACCTAAGAGGTCAGAGGCTGCAAAACTCACTCAGGGAAAAGGATCTTGGAGTGAACATCATACCGAGCATATCTTCTGAGGCGCACATCAACCAAATAACTGCTGTAACATACGGGTGCCTGGAAAACCTGAGAATAGCATTTCGATATCTGAATAAGGAGTCATTCACGACACTGTACGCCGTTTACGTCAGGCCCATATTGGAGTATGCAGCGCCAGTATGGAACCCACACCTGGTCAGACACGTCAAAGAAATTGGAGAACAACACTAGTCCCTCAGCTGAGGGGTTAGTCCTACGAGGAGAAGTTAAGGGAACTCGACCTGACAACACTGGAGGACAGGAGGGATAGGGGGGGGGGGGGGAGGCATGATAACGACATATAAAATACTAAGAGGAATTGACAAGGTGGATAGGGACAGGATGTTTCAAGATGGGACACAGCAACAAGGAAGTTGAAGACTCAGATGAGTCACAGGGATGTTAGGAAGTATTTCTTCAGTCATAGAGTTGTCAAGAAGTGAAATAGTCTGCAGTGATGTAGTGGAGGCAGGATCCATACACGGATCCAGCCAAGACAGGACTCGTAGCAATGGTTTCAAGTTGGAAAAGTTCAGATTCAGGAAGGATATAGGAAAGTACTGGTTTGGTAATAGAGTTGTGGATGAGTGGAACAAACTCCCAAGTACCGTCATAGGGGCTGGGACGTTGTGTAGTTTTAAAAATAGGTTAGATAAATACATGAGTGGGTGTGGGTGGGTGTGAGTTGGACCTGACTAGCTTGTACTACTAGGTCAGATGCCGTACTAACCTCTATGGAGACCATGTGGTGAATTTTCCAATGGGAGCTGAAAACTTCTACAATTGTTTTTAGCAAAGTTTCTGATATCTGCTGGTAGCAGACTGATTGTCCTGGAACCTCGGATGTTGACAAAATATTCTCTTATTGTACATGTGATGCCTCTCTTTACCACTGGGTCTATTTTTCACATCCATATTTCTTGCGTGTGTGTACTCACCTAATTGTGGTTGCAGGGGTCGAGACTCAGCTCCTGGCCCCGACTCTTCGCTGTCCGCTACTGGGTCTTTGCTCTCCCTGCTCCATGAGCTTTATCATACCTTGTCTTAAAACTATGTATGGTTCCTGCCTCCACTATATCTTTCTCTAGACTATTCCACTTCCTGACTACTCTGTGGCTGAAGAAATGCTTCCTAACATCCCTTTGACTCATCTAAGTCTTCAGCTTCCAGTTGTGTCCTCTTGTTTCTGTGTTCCCTCTCTGGAACATCCTGTCACTGTCTTCCTTGTCGAGTCCCCACAGTATTTTGTATGTCGTTATCATGTCTCCTCTGACCCTTCTTTCCTCCAGTGTTGTTAGTCCTATTTCCCTCAACCTTTCTTCATAGGACAGTCCCCTGAGTTGTGGAACTAACCTTGTCGCAAACCTTTGCACTTTCTCTAGTTTCTTTACGTGCTTGACCAGGTGTGGGTTCCAGACTGGTGCTGCATATTCTAGTATGGGCCTGACGTACACGGTGTACAGTGTCTTGAACGATTCCTTGTTAAGGTAACGGAACGCTAATCTTAGGTTTGCCAGTCGCCCATATGCTGCCGCAGTTATCTGGTTGATGTGTGCCTTCGGAGACGTGCTTGGCGTTATACTCACCCCAAGGTCTTTCTCCTTTGCCGAGGTTTGTAGCCTTTGTCCGCCTAGCCTGTACTCTGTCAGCGGTCTTCTTTGCCCTTCTCCGATCTTCATGACTTTGCATTTGGTGGGATTGAATTCGAGAAGCCAGTTGCTAGACCAGATGTCAAGCTTGTCCAGGTCTGTTTGCAGCCCTGCCTGGTCCTCTTCCGATGTGATTATCCTCATTAATTTCACATCATCTGCGAACAGAGACACTTCTGAGTCTATCCCGTCCGTCATGTCATTTACATATACCAAGAATAACACTGGTCCTAGGACTGACCCCTGCGGTACACCACTCATCACAGGCGCCCACTGTGATACTGTGAATCGACCCCTGCAACCACAATTGAGTACACACACACACACACACACACACACAAGAAATATGGATGTGAAAAATAGACCCAGTGGTAAAGAGAGGCATCACATGTACAATAAGAGAATATTTTGTCAACATCCGAGGTTCCAGGACAATCAGTCTGCTACCAGCAGATATCAGAAACTTTGTTAAAACAATTGTAGAAGTTTTCAGCTCCCATTGGAAAATTCACCACATGGTCTCCATAGAGGTCAGAGTCCCCTGACAGAACTAGGATGTGAAGATTGGCAACCAAGATTCCTATCTTCGCAAATACAATATCCAGTCTCAAGATGTGACAAAGCGGAAAGTGGACCACTACCTCTTCGAAGTGCTAGATCAACCAGGCTGTGATGGCTATGTAGGCCATCAGGCTGTCAACAGCAACAGTATAGTTGAACAGGAATCGCCAGAAAACCCTGACCCCAGGCTGGGCTACAAGGATACAAAAACTCTCGAAGTTGGTTTCAGGTATATCACAGATTGTAAAATAATTAAAGTTTAATTGTTACAACTCTATCTTATTTAATTAATATTATTGTATGAATATATATTGGGAGGTTAAGATGTATCTGATACCAAGAATAATGGCGCCAATACCCTGGCTGCAACCATTCACACCTAATACACTCACTGAAAATAAAAACCGAATGACATTACTGTTTATCCTCGAACTTTGTCAAGTGAAGATGGATGGTGATTCACACGAAGTGGAATGACCTGGTCACTGGGGTGGTAGTGGCGGGATCCATACATAACTAAGAAGAGGTACGATAAGCGCTTGAAACCAACAGTAAACCCAGTAGGAGCTAGAGAAGAAGCGGGGCCAGGAGCTGAGACGTGACTCCTGCAACCGCATACAGGTGAGCACATGTAGGTGAGTACGTAGGAGCAGGCGGAGCAGGAGGCAGGTGCCATCCTTGTTATAGATGTCATCCCGCTGATGAAGAGATACCTGGCTCCAAACACCACCATCATTGTTGAAGGACTCACCACCTCCAACAACCTACTGAACTGATCACCATCATTGTTGAGGGACTCACCACCTCCAACAACCTACTGAACATAACACCATCATTGTTGAGGGACTCACCACCTCCAACAACCTACTGAACTGAACACCATCATTGTTGAGGGACTCACCACCTCCAACAACCTACTGAACTGATCACCATCATTGTTGAGGGACTCACCACCTCCAACAACCTACTGAACTGAACACCATCATTGTTGAGGGACTCACCACCTCCAACAACCTACTGAACTGATCACCATCATTGTTGAGGGACTCACCACCTCCAACAACCTACTGAACTGATCACCATCATTGTTGAGGGACTCACCACCTCCAACAACCTACTGAACTGATCACCATCATTGTTGAAGGACTCACCACCTCCAACAACCTACTGAACTGATCACCATCATTGTTGAGGGACTCACCACCTCCAACAACCTACTGAACTGATCACCATCATTGTTGAAGGACTCACCACCTCCAACAACCTACTGAACTGATCACCATCATTGTTGAGGGACTCACCACCTCCAACAACCTACTGAACTGATCACCATCATTGTTGAGGGACTCACCACCTCCAACAACCTACTGAACTGATCACCATCATTGTTGAGGGACTCACCACCTCCAACAACCTACTGAACTGATCACCATCATTGTTGAGGGACTCACCACCTCCAACAACCTACTGAACTGATCACCATCATTGTTGAGGGACTCACCACCTCCAACAACCTACTGAACTGATCACCATCATTGTTGAGGGACTCACCACCTCCAACAACCTACTGAACTGATCACCATCATTGTTGAGGGACTCACCACCTCCAACAACCTACTGAACTGATCACCATCATTGTTGAGGGACTCACCACCTCCAACAACCTACTGAACTGATCACCATCATTGTTGAGGGACTCACCACCTCCAACAACCTACTGAACTGATCACCATCATTGTTGAGGGACTCACCACCTCCAACAACCTACTGAACTGATCACCATCATTGTTGAGGGACTCACCACCTCCAACAACCTACTGAACTGATCACCATCATTGTTGAGGGACTCACCACCTCCAACAACCTACTGAACTGATCACCATCATTGTTGAGGGACTCACCACCTCCAACAACCTACTGAACTGATCACCATCATTGTTGAGGGACTCACCACCTCCAACAACCTACTGAACTGATCACCATCATTGTTGAGGGACTCACCACCTCCAACAACCTACTGAACTGATCACCATCATTGTTGAGGGACTCACCACCTCCAACAACCTACTGAACTGATCACCATCATTGTTGAGGGACTCACCACCTCCAACAACCTACTGAACTGATCACCATCATTGTTGAGGGACTCACCACCTCCAACAACCTACTGAACTGATCACCATCATTGTTGAGGGACTCACCACCTCCAACAACCTACTGAACTGATCACCATCATTGTTGAGGGACTCACCACCTCCAACTTATTTCCTCTGCAGAATGAGGGACTGATCAACTCATATCTACATCTCTTCGGTTTTTGCTGTTTCCTCTATATCGACTGAAGAAGCATGCTGAGCAGGCGATGCGTCTCGCCAATAAAAATACAAGACTGTTGCACATGAAAACCATACCACGGGTTCGAACCCGCGATCCGCGTAAGCCACTGGGCCAGCTAGCTTCAATAAGATTCATCCAACTAGGTATAGTTCTACACCATAGGAAGGTTAGCATAGGCACCACTGTGTCCACAAATGCAAGTTTTTACAGACGAATCTCCCGCTAGCATGGTCTGGAGTTTTGAGACTCTCTGACCGCGGGTTCTAACCCCACCCGTGGTATGGTTTGTTTGCAATCGTGTCATTACGATTTCGTGAATCATGTTGCACATGTGTCTTAACTCATATACCACCGCCGTTGATACTACCACCGCCCTTGACGCTACCACCGCCGTTGACGCTACCACCGCCGTTGACGCTACCACCGCCGTTGATATTACCATCGCCGTTGACGCTACCATCGCCGTTTATACTACCACCGCCGTTCATACTACCACCGCTGTTGACGCTTACCATCGCCGTTGACGCTACCATCTCCGTTGACGCTACCACTGGCGTTGACGCTACCACTGGCGTTGACGCTACCACTGGCGTTGACGCTACCACTGGCGTTGACGCTACCACTGGCGTTGACGCTACCACTGGCGTTGACGCTACCACTGGCGTTGACGCTACCACTGGCGTTGACGCTACCACTGGCGTTGACGCTACCACTGGCGTTGACGCTACCACTGGCGTTGACGCTACCACTGGCGTTGACGCTACCAGGGACGGACCGGTAAGCCAGCTATAGGCCTCGGTCAGATAACCAAAAGGTCATCATATGACTAAGGCCCGCTTCAAAAAACTCTTGCCCTGTTTCCTGATAAACCTTACCTAACCTCATAGCAGACATAGATAAAAACACCCAGCACACTTTTGTATCATCATTTGCAGATGACACTAAAATAAGCATGAAAGTCACTACGGTAGAAGACACTGAAAAATTACAGGAGGACATAAGCAGGGTCTTCCAATGGGCAGTGGAGAACAACATGACGTTCAATGGTGATAAGTTTCAGCTGCCTAGGTATGGAAAAAATGAAGAACTCAAAAGGAACACTATATACAAAACGCAAGAGGGTCACCACATAGAACGAAAGGAACACGTAAAGGACTTGGGAATAATTATGTCTGCTGATCTGTCGTTTAAAGACCATAACAAGAGAAAGATCACAACAGCCAGGAAGATGACGGGGTGGGTATTGAGAACTTTCAAAACAAGGGAAATAATGCCGATGGTGACACTATTCAAATCGCTAGTGCTCCCCCACTTAGAATACTGCTCAGTGCTGACGGCCCCGTTCAGGGCAGGAGAAATAGCAGAGCTGGAACAAATCCAGAGATCGTTTACGGCTCACATTGAGCCATTGAAACATCTAAATTATTGGGAACGCCTTCAAGTCTTGAACATGTACTCATTGGAGCGGAGGAGAGAGAGAGATACATGATAATATATACCTGGAAGGTACTTGAGGGCCTGGTCCCAAATCTGCACACTGCCATAACAACATACTGGAGTGAGAGATATGGGAGAAAGTGTAAAATAAACCCAGTGAGGAGCAGGGGTGCGGTGGGGACAATACGGGAGCACTGTATTAACATCCGGGGTCCCAGACTTTTCAAAATCTTACCAGAAGATATCCGAAACACGGCTGGAACCAGTGTAGAAGCCTTCAAGACGAAACTGGACAAATATCTTCACCAGGTGCCAGATCAACCAGGCTGTGATGGATATGTGGGGCAGCGGGCCTCCAGCAGCAACAGCCTGGTTGACCAGGCAAGCACCAGACGAGCCTGGCCCATGGCCGGGCTCAGAGAGTAGATACTCTCGAAACTCTTCAAAGGTATATCAAAGGTAACCTAACCACCGCCTTTACTGACACCTAACTAGTGTATATTATTGACTATGACTTGGAACTATAGAGACTGGATTGCAACTAACGGACCTTAATTAATTTGGTTTACCGGATCTTCATGACGTTCGTAATCTGCCGAAACATTAGTCACAAAGACAGTAAAGATGGGAAGAGATTTGTTACGTTCCCAGAATATTAAAATAAACGACCCTCTGAAGTGGCAGCTGCAAAACCATTACAGTCCTTCAAGAACTCACTGGACTGGACAAGAACTTTGTAAACAATGAATTGGCTAAATGTAATGTAAGGGCTGACTGCAGCCACCGGAACATTAACATTACTCAAACCACTCGGATACAGTAGTAGTAGTAGTGGTAGTAGTAGTAGTAGCAGTAGTAGTATTAGTGATAGTATAAGTAGTAGTAGTAGTAGTAGTAGTAGTAGTAGTAGTAGCAGTAGTAGTATTAGTGATAGTATAAGTAGTAGTAGTAGTAGCAGTAGAAGTAATAGTAGTAGTTTTTCGAGTCAACAGTTGGAATGGGAAGAGAGCCTTGTGCGTTTCTAGTCGTTTTCAGCAGACAGTCTCAGTATGAATCGAAAGGTTTTCTGCTACCTGCCTTTCCTGTGTACTCCCATGTATGTACTTGTAAATATATACACAAGCAGTATCACTCGTTCTCTCTCTCTCTCTCAGAGTGCTCTCCCACTTGACTCTCAAGAGTCTAACATTCTTCACCTCATTTGCACATGAACATAAAGATAGTTTTTATGACTGACTGAAGTGTGTGTGTGTACTCACATAGTTGTACTCACCTAGTTGTGGTTGCAGGGGTCGATTCACAGCTGCAGGAGTCGAGTCACAGCTGCAGGGGTCAGGTCACAGCTGTGTGTGTGTGTGTTGGTGTTTCGTTGCAGGTCAGCTCTCAAGACAAGTCTTATAAGTTTTTAGACTTTCTCTAGTTTCTTTACCTGCTGGGTTAAGATGTGAGCACCGGGTGCAGAAGCTGTATAATCTATCACACATCTGACTTACGTCGTATATATAGAGTCTTGACAGTCGTTCTAAGGTTTGCCGGGCACAAATATGCTACTAAAATAATTCTCTCAACGTGGACCCCGGGCTAAAAAAAAAAATCAATATTTACATCAACTTTTTCCCAAACTTATATTTCGTCTCCGGCCATTTTTTCACCTTCTAGATATTATTAACTTTATACTTGTAGAGACGGAAGATCTTTCATGAAGTTCTTTCTCAATAGCCACTTGGGGCTCTTCCACCTACCACTCATAACGTCAAGGTGCTCTTCAAGAATTCCTCTAGATGCTTTAAATCATCTTAAAAGCGTATGCGATGGACTGTTCGTCAGATAGGCACGATGCAAGTTCTTTATAATAATAATAATAATAATAATAATAATAATAATAATAATAATAATAATATAATATCTTCATTTACTACAAGTACATGTACAAGGTATACTGGCATAGCTAACACTGACATACTACTATATAGAAAGTCCCTTGTTATGCTGAGCATTTCCTGCAAATTAGGACAGTTTTGTCCCAGGATGCGACCCACACCAGTCTACTAACATCCTGATACCCATTTTACTGATGGGTGAACATAGACAACCGGTGTAAGGAAACACGTCTGATGTTTCCACCCCTTCGCCGGGAATCGATCCCTGACCCTCACCGTGTGAAACAAGAGCTTTTGCCACCAGGCCACGGGCACCGTTCAATAAAGTAAGGTGTGCAAGAGTCGCTTGCTCACAGTCCTGTTGCATTAATATATTTCCATTCGGCCACAGGACCTTCAGTTCTTCTCAAAGAGGACTGGATCGGAATGATGGTACCGAGGCTCTCACACGATGGGTCTAAACTTCGGGACAAAGTTCTTCAGGTTTGTGTTTGTCTCTTGTAAACCTGAGAGTAGCACAAATGGCGATGGAAGAACAGTATGATAAGTCAGCCGTGCTGCTGCATTCTGTTTCAGCGGTGGACTTGGTCCTGATTCAGTAAACTGTGCTGGGTAAGACACTGCAAGCAAGCATTCATGGGGTCTCTTTAAACTCGAGACCTGAAGACAACGTTCCGAGGTTACATGACACATTAACCAGTTTAAGCAATATAATACTCCAACACGCATGGTGACTCCAGTAGACCCTGACTCTCCAACACGCATGGTGACTCCAGTAGACCCTGACTCTCCAACACGCATGGTGACTCCAGTAGACCCTCACTCTCCAACACGCATGGTGACTCCAGTAGACCCTGACTCTCCAACATGCATGGTGACTCCAGTAGACCCTGACTCTCCAACACGCATGGTGACTCCAGTAGACCCTGACTCTCCAACACGCATGGTGACTCCAGTAGACCCTGACTCTCCAACACGCATGGTGACTCCAGTAGACCCTGACTCTCCAACACGCATGGTGACTCCAGTAGACCCTGACTCTCCAACACGCATGGTGACTCCAGTAGACCCTGACTCTCCAACACGCATGGTGACTCCAGTAGACCCTGACTCTCCAACACGCATGGTGACTCCAGTAGACCCTGACTCTCCAACATGCATGGTGACTCCAGTAGACCATGACTCTCCAACATGCATGGTGACTCCAGTAGACCCTGACTCTCCAACATGCATGGTGACTCCAGTAGACCCTGACTCTCCAACATGCATGGTGACTCCAGTAGACCCTGACTCTCCAACATGCATGGTGACTCCAGTAGACCCTGACTCTCCAACATGCATGGTGACTCCAGTAGACCCTGACTCTCCAACACGCATGGTGACTCCAGTAGACCCTGACTCTCCAACATGCATAGTGACTCCAGTAGACCCTGACTCTCCAACACGCATGGTGACTCCAGTAGACCATGACTCTCCAACATGCATGGTGACTCCAGTAGACCATGACTCTCCAACATGCATGGTGACTCCAGTAGACCCTGACTCTCCAACATGCATGGTGACTCCAGTAGACCCTGACTCTCCAACATGCATGGTGACTCCAGTAGACCCTGACTCTCCAACACGCATGGTGACTCCAGTAGACCCTGACTCTCCAACATGCATGGTGACTCCAGTAGACCCTGACTCTCCAACACGCATGGTGACTCCAGTAGACCCTGACTCTCCAACATGCATGGTGACTCCAGTAGACCCTGACTCTCCAACACGCATGGTGACTCCAGTAGACCCTGATTCTCCAACACGCATGGTGACTCCAGTAGACCCTGACTCTCCAACACGCATGGTGACTCCAGTAGACCCTGACTCTCCAACACGCATGGTGACTCCAGTAGACCCTGACTCTCCAACACGCATGGTGACTCCAGTAGACCCTGACTCTCCAACATGCATGGTGACTCCAGTAGACCCTGACTCTCCAACACGCATGGTGACTCCAGTAGACCCTGACTCTCCAACACGCATGGTGACTCCAGTAGACCCTGACTCTCCAACATGCATGGTGACTCCAGTAGACCCTGACTCTCCAACACGCATGGTGACTCCAGTAGACCCTGACTCTCCAACATGCATGGTGACTCCAGTAGACCCTGACTCTCCAACATGCATGGTGACTCCAGTAGACCCTGACTCTCCAACACGCATGGTGACTCCAGTAGACCCTGACTCTCCAACACGCATGGTGACTCAGTAGACCCTGACTCTCCAACATGCATGGTGACTCCAGTAGACCCTGACTCTCCAACACGCATGGTGACTCCAGTAGACCCTGACTCTCCAACACGCATGGTGACTCCAGTAGACCCTGACTCTCCAACACGCATGGTGACTCCAGTAGACCCTGACTCTCCAACACGCATGGTGACTCCAGTAGACCCTGACTCTCCAACACGCATGGTGACTCCAGTAGACCCTGACTCTCCAACACGCATGGTGACTCCAGTAGACCCTGACTCTCCAACATGCATGGTGACTCCAGTAGACCCTGACTCTCCAACAGCATGGTGACTCCAGTAGACCCTGACTCTCCAACACGCATGGTGACTCCAGTAGACCCTGACTCTCCAACATGCATGGTGACTCCAGTAGACCCTGACTCTCCAACATGCATGGTGACTCCAGTAGACCTTGACTCTCCAACATGCATGGTGACTCCAGTAGACCCTGACTCTCCAACACGCATGGTGACTCCAGTAGACCCTGACTCTCCAACACGCATGGTGACTCCAGTAGACCCTGACTCTCCAACACGCATGGTGACTCCAGTAGACCCTGACTCTCCAACATGCATGGTGACTCCAGTAGACCCTGACTCTCCAACATGCATGGTGACTCCAGTAGACCTTGACTCTCCAACATGCATGGTGACTCCAGTAGACCCTGACTCTCCAACACGCATGGTGACTCCAGTAGACCCTGACTCTCCAACACGCATGGTGACTCCAGTAGACCCTGACTCTCCAACACGCATGGTGACTCCAGTAGACCCTGACTCTCCAACATGCATGGTGACTCCAGTAGACCTTGACTCTCCAACATGCATGGTGACTCCAGTAGACCCTGACTCTCCAACATGCATGGTGACTCCAGTAGACCCTGACTCTGAAAATGTTATTGATACATTTCATTGAGTTGACTTTTTGAATATTTCGCTCAATGTGCAATTCAGCCCAGCTGGTGTCTGGCAATTCAGCCCAGCTGGTGTCTGGCAATTCAGCCCAGCTGGTGTCTGGCAATTCAGCCCAGCTGGTGTCTGGCAATTCAGCCCAGCTGGTGTCTGGCAATTCAGCCCAGCTGGTGTCTGGTCTCACTAGAAGTAAAGCCAACTAAGTATTTAATTTTGTTATGTCCATTTGGGGATGCGCCTTGGTTGTGTTTGTTGTTTTTCACGATGTGGTTGTAAATAATGCTGTTGTAGCTTTCAAGCACCAACCATCGTCTTGACCTGGCAAAAATCATTCATATATAGGCTGATATGTTTTACATACTGGAGAACGATCTCACAGGAGTAGCAGTCAGTGGGCTTCGCCATGTATTCTCTTTCCTAAGCCATTAACACTAAATACATATGCACAGGGCGAATATTGTTTCTAAGCTGAACATATATATATATATATATATATATATATATATATATATATATATATATATATATATATATATATATATATGTATATATATATATATATATATATATATATATATATATATATATATATATATATATATATATATATATATATATATGTATATATATATATATATATATATATATATATATATATATGTATATATATACAATATACTATATATATATATATATATATACTATACATATACTGTATATATATATATATATATATATATATATATATATATATATATATATATAATATATATATATATATATATATATATATATATATATATATGTCTATGTTCCCCATCAGTAAAATAGGTACCTGGGTGTTAGTCGACTGGTGTGAGTCGCATCCTGGGACACTGACCTAATCTGCCCGAAATGCTCAGCATAACAAGGGACTTTCTATATAGTAGTATGTCACTGATGTCAGCTAGGCCTGTATACCATGTACATGTACTTGTAGTAAATAAAGATATTATTATTATTATTATTGACCTGGTAGATATACAAAGTATATGTCTCAGCTGAATCTTATGAAGGAATACTATTAGGTCCCTTTGGCAGATAGGACAGAAGTCTCTACCTTTCTATAAATGGCGCTTATTTAATTCTGAAGTGATGACATTTGGGATGTGAAAGATGCCTGCAATAGTTCATTGCTTTATATCGCAGGTACAAACAGGTTGAGGGGCAAGGAATAATAACTGGCTGACTGTCATTCTCACTGATACGTGGACCCAACATTTGCTTTCGGTTGAAAGCCTTGTCCACAAAGCTACTTTAGCACAGTTTAACAACGAAAGTGGCAGAGGATGTACTACATCTGGTATTGTTTATTACACAAAGTTGACGACGCAGCAGAAAACTTCCAGCATTATATAAAAGAAGATGCTAGCCTTGGTATTAACTCTCACTACAACACACTCACATGCTAGCCTTGGTATTATCTCTCACTACAACACACTCACATGCTAGCCTTGGTATTAACTCTCACTACAACACACTCACATGCTAGCCTTGGAATTAACTCTCACTACAACACACTCACATGCTAGCCTTGGTATTAACTCTCACTACAACACACTCACATGCTAGCCTTGGTATTATCTCTCACTACAACACACTCACATGCTAGCCTTGGTATTAACTCTCACTACAACACACTCACATGCTAGCCTTGGTATTAACTCTCACTACAACACACTCACATGCTAGCCTTGGTATTAACTCTCACTACAACACACTCACATGCTAGCCTTGGTATTAACTCTCACTACAACACACTCACATGCTAGCCTTGGTATTAACTCTCACTACAACACACTCACATGCTAGCCTTGGTATTAACTCTCACTACAACACACTCACATGCTAGCCTTGGTATTAACTCTCACTACAACACACTCACATGCTAGCCTTGGTATTAACTCTCACTACAACACACTCACATGCTAGCCTTGGTATTAACTTCACTACAACACACTCACATGCTAGCCTTGGTATTAACTCTCACTACAACACACTCACATGCTAGCCTTGGATTACCTCACTAGCAAACACTCACATGCTAGCCTTGATAACTCTCACTACAACACACTCACATGCTAGCCTTGGTATTAACTCTCACTACAACACACTCACATGCTAGCCTTGGTATTAACTCTCACTACAACACACTCACATGCTAGCCTTGGTATTAACTCTCACTACAACACACTCACATGCTAGCCTTGGTATTAACTCTCACTACAACACACTCACATGCTAGCCTTGGTATTAACTTCACTACAACACACTCACATGCTAGCCTTGGTATTAACTCTCACTACAACACACTCACATGCTAGCCTTGGTATTAACTCCACTACAACACACTCACATGCTAGCCTTGGTATTAACTCTCACTACAACACACTCACATGCTAGCTTGGTATTAACTCTCACTACAACACACTCACATGCTAGCCTTGTATTAACTCTCACTCAACACACTCACATGCTAGCTTGTATTAACTCCACTACAACACACTCACATGCTAGCTTGGTATTAACTCTCACTACAACAACTCACATGCTAGCTTGGTATTAACTCCACTACAACACACTCACATGCTAGCCTTGGTATTAACTCTCACTACAACACACTCACATGCTAGCCTTGGTATTAACTCTCACTACAACATACTCACATGCTAGCCTTGTATTAACTCTACTACAACACACTCACATGCTAGCCTTGGTATTAATCTCATACACACTACATGTAGCCTTGTATTAACTCACTACAACACACTCACATGCTAGCCTTGGTATTAACTTCACTACAACACACTCACATGCTAGCCTTGGTAACTCACTACAACACACTCACATGCTAGCCTTGGTATTAACTCCACTACAACACACTCACATGCTAGCCTTGGTATTAACTCTACTACAACACACTACATGCTAGCTTGGTATTAACTCACTACAACACACTCACATGCTAGCCTTGGTTTAACTCCACTACAACACACTCACATGCTAGCCTTGGTATTAACTCTCACTACAACACACTCACATGCTAGCCTTGGTATTAACTCCACTACAACACACTCACATGCTAGCCTTGGTATTAACTCTCACTACAACACACTCACATGCTAGCTTGAGTATTAACTCTCACTACAACACACTCACATCTAGCTTGGTATTAACTCTCCACTACAACACACTCACATGCTAGCCTTGGATTAACTGCACTACAACACACTCACATGCTAGCTGGTAGTTAACTTCACTAACACACTCACATGCTAGCCTTGGTATTAACTCCACTACAACACACTCACATGCTAGCCTGGTATTAACTCTCACACTACAACACACTCACAGCCTTGATTACATTCACTACACACTCATTAGCCTTGGTATAACTCTTCCTACAGCACACTCACATGCTAGCCTTGGTTAACTATCACACTAAGCACATCACATGCTGCCTTGGTATCTTCACTACAACACACCATGCTAGCTCTTGGATTAACTTCACACTACAACACACTTACATGCTAGCCTGGTATTAACTCTCACACTACAACACACTCCATGCTAGCCTTGGTGATTAATCTCACACTACAACACACCCTGATCTAGCTGGTATTAATCTCACACTACAACACACTCCACATGCTAGTTGGTAATTAATCTCACTACTAAACACTCACATGTAGCTTTGGTTTAACTCTCACTACAATACACTTCACGATTACTGATGTGAGTATTAACTCTCACATACTCACTTCCCTGCTTACTTGATATATAATTAATACAACATACTACCCTATCTTGTGAGTATATAGTCTGGGCACATACTACACTCACATACTGAAGTGTGGTATATAACGTCTGGGCACATACTACCTTCCTGGTTACTATAGTGGGTAGATATAAGTCTGGGCACACTACATACCTTCCCTGATTACTGATAGTGAGGTAATAAAGTCTGGCACATACTACCTTCCGATTACTGATAGTGGTATATAAGTCTGGGCACAACTACCTTCCCCTGATTACTGTAGTTAGGTAGATATAAGTCTGGGCACATCACACCTTCCCTGTTACATGATAGTGAGTAGATTAAGTCTGGGCACATACTACCTTCCCTGGATTACTGATAGTGAGGTAGATATAAGTCTGGGCACATACTACCTTCCCTGGATTACTGATAGTGAGGTAGATATAAGTCTGGGCACATACTACTTCCCTGATTACTGATATGAGTAGATATAAGTCTGGGCACATACTACCTTCCCTGGATTACTGATAGTGAGGTAGATATAAGTCTGGGCACATACTACCTTCCCTGGATTACTGATAGTGAGGTAGATATAAGTCTGGGCACATACTACCTTCCCCTGGATTACTGATAGTGAGGTAGATATAAGTCTGGGCACATACTACCTTCCCCTGGATTACTGATAGTGAGGTAGATATAAGTCTGGGCACATACTACCTTCCCTGGATTACTGATAGTGAGGTAGATATAAGTCTGGGCACATACTACCTTCCCTGGATTACTGATAGTGAGGTAGATATAAGTCTGGGCAAACTACCTTCCCTGGATTACTGATAGTGAGGTAGATATAAGTCTGGGCACATACTACCTCCTGATTACTAGTGATAGTTAGTTGGATATACTTCTGGATCTGATATTAATAAGTGGATTACTACTGGATACTATTCGGTTGATAGTGGGAATATACTCTGGGACTATATCCTGGATTAAGTGGGAATAACTGGACATATACTTGATATAATTGGGAAATTACTCCTGGATTACTTATCCCTGATATAAGTGGGAATAATTCGGGATACTACTTTATTCTGGAATACTCCTGAATGATTCGGTATAAGTGGGCAATACTTCCTGGATACTACTTCCTGATATAAGTGGGAATATACTTCTGGATTACTATATCCTGATTATCTGCCATATACTTCGTTACTGATATGATTTGATTATGTTGGTATAGTGCCTCTCTGGATTACTGATAGTGAGTAGATATGTCGGATACTACCTTCTGGATTTTAGTGAGGTAGATATAGTCTGACATACTACCTTCCTGATTACTGATAGTAGGTAGATATTCGCCATACCTCCTGGTTACTGAATAGGTAGATATAGTCGGCTACTACCTTCCTGATTACTGATAGTGAGGTAGATATAAGTCTGGGCACATCTACCTTCCTGATTACTGTAGTGAGTAGATATAAGTCTGGGCAATACTACTTCCTGTACTGATAGTGAGTAGATATAGTCTGGCCATACTACCTTCCTGATTACTATAGTGAGTGATAGTCTGGGCACATACACTTCCTGATTACTGATAGTGGTAGATATATCGGGCTCTACCTCCTGTTATGATAGTGAGGTAATGGGCATACTACCTTCCCTGATTACGATAGTGAGGTAGATGGGCACATACTACCTTCCCTGATTACTATAGTGAGTAGATATGTCTGGGCTATACCTTCCTGATACTGATAGTGAGTAGATATAAGTCTGGCATACTTCCTGGTTACTGATATGAGGTAGATATAAGTCTGGGCACATACTACCTTCCTGATTACTGATAGTGAGGTAGATATAAGTCTGGGCAATACTCCTCCTGATTACTGATAGTGGTAGATATTTCATACACCTTCCGGTTACTGATAGTGAGGTAGATAAGTCTGGGCAATACTACCTTCCTGATTACATAGTGGTAGATATAATGCACAATACTCGGATTTAATATATAATATAATTGGAATCTACTTCTGTTATATAGTGAGAGAAAAGTCTGGGCAACCGGTTACGAGTGAGGATTAAGCTGGATCTCGGTCTGAAGGGAGTGTCGGCTACATAAAAAAAAAAAAAAAAAAAAAAAAAAAAAAAAAAAAAAAAAAAAAAAAAAAAAAAAAAAAAAAAAAAAAAAAAAAAAAAAAAAAAAAAAAAAAAAAAAAAAAAAAAAAAAAAAAAAAAAAAAAAAAAAAAAAAAAAAAAAAAAAAAAAAAAAAAAAAAAAAAAAAAAAAAAAAAAAAAAAAACCCCCCCCCCCCCCCCCCCCCCCCCCCCCCCCCCCCCCCCCCCCCCCCCCCCCCCCCCCCCCCCCCCCCCCCCCCCCCCCCCCCCCCCCCCCCCCCCCCCCCCCCCCCCCCCCCCCCCCCCCCCCCCCCCCCCCCCCCCCCCCCCCCCCCCCCCCCCCCCCCCCCCCCCCCCCCCCCCCCCCCCCCCCCCCCCGGATTACTGATAGTGAGTAGATATAAGTCTGGGCACATACTACTTCCCCTGGATTACTGATAGTGAGGTAGATATAAGTCTGGGCACATACTACCTTCCCCTGGATTACTGATAGTGAGGTAGATATAAGTCTGGGCACATACTACCTTCCCCTGGATTACTGATAGTGAGGTAGATATAAGTCTGGGCACATACTACCTTCCCCTGGATTACTGATAGTGAGGTAGATATAAGTCTGGGCACATACTACCTTCCCCTGGATTACTGATAGTGAGGTAGATATAAGTCTGGGCACATACTACCGTCCCCTGGATTACTAATAGTGAGGTAGATATAAGTCTGGGCACATACTACCTTCCCTGGATTACTGATAGTGAGGTAGATATAAGTCTGGGCACATACTACCTTCCCTGGATTACTGATAGTGAGGTAGATATAAGTCTGGGCACATACTACCTTCCCCTGGATTACTGATAGTGAGGTAGATATAAGTCTGGGCACATACTACCTTCCCCTGGATTACTGATAGTGAGGTAGATATAAGTCTGGGCACATACTACCTTCCCTGGATTACTGATAGTGAGGTAGATATAAGTCTGGGCACATACTACCTTCCCCTGGATTACTGATAGTGAGGTAGATATAAGTCTGGGCACATACAACCTTCCCCTGGATTACTGATAGTGAGGTAGATATAAGTCTGGGCACATACTACCTTCCCCTGGATTACTGATAGTGAGGTATCTAGAGAACTCAGTTTTAATTATGCTTAGCTACAGATAACATCTTCCAGGGATTTTTCAATTATAATAATATAAAGTGGTGTTGGAGGGATTCTTTTATGGCATTCTTAAAGTTAACTCTATTTCTAATTTAAAGAAGTTGCCCAAGTAAGACAGCGCAGGGAGGTGCTCACAAGGTGCCAAGTAAGACAGCGCAGGGAGGTGCTCACAAGGTGCCCAAGTAAGACAGCGCAGGGAGGTGCTCACAAGGTGCCAAGTAAGACAGCGCAGGGAGGTGCTCACAAGGTGCCCAAGTAAGACAGCGCAGGGAGGTGCTCACAAGGTGCCAAGTAAGACAGCGCAGGGAGGTGCTCACAAGGTGCCAAGTAAGACAGCGCAGGGAGGTGCTCACAAGGTGTCCAAGTAAGACAGCGCAGGGAGGTGCTCACAAGGTGCCAAGTAAGACAGCGCAGGGAGGTGCTCACAAGGTGCCAAGTAAGACAGCGCAGGGAGGTGCTCACAAGGTGCCAAGTAAGACAGCGCAGGGAGGTGCTCACAAGCCACCACTGACACTCATGTCTGGAAACATTACATGGAAAGTTGATATATAAAACACCTGTGAAAGAGCACACTCAAGGGTCTCTATGTCAAGGTATGCAAGTTATAATAGGGATAAAATTTGAGTGCCAGTCTGCTTGGTGTGTAGGCACTGTGCCATGCTGCTGTTATAGTGCATTTCACTAACACGACTCAGTGTTGCCTCTGGAGTATACCTGGAGAGAGTTCCAGGGGTCAACGCCCCTGCGGCCCGGTCTGTGACCAGGCCTCATGTTGGATCAGAGCCTGATCAACCAGGCTGTTACTGCTGGCTGCACGCAGTCCAACGTACGAACCACAGCCTGGCTGGTCAGGTACCGACTTTAGGTGCCTGTCCAGTGCCTGCTTGAAGACAGCCAGGGGTTTGTTGGTAATCCCCCTTATGTATGCTGGGAGGCAGTTGAACAGTCTTGGGCCTCTGACACTTGTTGTGTTGTCTCTCAACGTGCTAGTGGCACCCCTGCTTTTCATTGGGGGGATGTTACATCGCCTGCCGAGTCTTTTTCTTTCGTAGGGAGTGACTCTCGTGTGCAAGTTTGGTACTAATCCCTCGAGACTTTTCCACTTGTATATAATAATGTATCTCTCCCGCCTGCGTTCTAGAGAGTACAGGTTTAGGAACTTCAAGCGTTCCCAGTAATTGAGGTGGTTTGTCGCAGTTATGCGTGCCGTGAAGGTTCTCTGCACATTTTCAAGGTCAGCAATTTCACCCGCCTTGAAAGGTGCAGTTAGTGTGCAGCAATATTCCAGCCTAGATAGAACAAGCGACCTGAAAAGTGTCAACATGGGCTTGGCATCCCTGGTTTTGAAGGTTCTCATTATCCATCCTGTCATTTTTCTAGCAGATGCGATTGCTACGGTGTTATGGTCCTTGAAGGTGAGATCCCCTGACATGATCACTCCCAGGTCTTTGACATTAGTTTTTCGCTCTATTGTGTGGTTGGAATTAGTTTTGTACTCCGATGAGATTTTAATTTCCTCACGTTTTCCATATCTGAGTAATTGAAATTTCTCATCATTGAACTTCATATTGTTTTCTGCAGCCCATTTAAAGATTTTGTTTATGTCTACTTGGAGTCTTGCAGTGTCTTCAACGGTGGACACTGTCATACAGATTCGGGTGTCATCTGCAAAGGAAGACACGGCACTGTGGCTTATATCCCTGTCTATGTCAGATATGAGGATGAGGAACAGGATGGGAGCGAGTACTGTGCCTTGTGGAACAGAGCTTTTCACATTAGCTGCCTCAGACTTTACTCTGTTGACTACTACTCTTTGTGTTCTACTTGTTAGGAAATTATAGATCCATCTACCAATTTTTCCTGTTATTCCTTTATCACGCATTTTGTGTGCTATTACACCATGGTCACACTTGTCAAAGGCTTTTGCAAAGTCTGTGTATATAACATCTGCATTCTGTTTGTCTTCTAGAGCATCCAGGACCTTGTCGTAGTGGTCGAGTAGTTGGGACAGACAGGAGCGGCCTGCTCTAAACCCATGCTGCCCTGGGTTGTGTAATTGATGGGTATCTAGATGAGTGCCGATCTTGCTTCTTAGAACCCTTTCAAAGATTTTTATGATATGGGACGTTAGCGCTATTGGTCTATAGTTCTTTGCTATTGCTTTACTGCCCTCTTTTCTTGTGCTATATGTATATTCATGTCCTTAATTTTTACTGGTCATTGCTGTAATTATGTGTATAGTTAATATAGAATATCTCTTATTTAATTGGTTACCGCCACTGAGGGCCACCTGCCCATCCCTTGTTCATCTTCGAGGATAACATAATATACACACCCCTTCGTGTATATGCACTGATACAAACAGCTTTTGACACACACACACACACACACACACACCATCAGTGTATGTATAGGATGCACTTGCCAGCGTCATGACTCCCAGAAGCTGCCACTTCCGACTCCATCTTCCGACACAGCTGTGTCTATATTAACCAACTTCAGTTTTGTAATAAACTTTCACTTGTACCACCGAGGTCTTCTGATATATATATACATACATATATATATATATATATATATATATATATATATATATATATATATATATATATATATATATATATATATATATAAAGACTTACCAATGAGAATGGTGTCTGGAAGAGCGAAGATCTGCAAGGAACACCAGCAGAAGACGAAGAGGAAGTTGATGATAGTGATCTTCATGGTGGTGACTAAGAGTGTCACTAAGACACCACTGGTCTCACCTCACAACACCTACACTAGTACACCTACACTAGTACACCATTCAGATACACTCCGTCGTAACCGTTGCGCTCCGTCTGTAAAGAATGAAAAATATTACAGAAACTACGATTTTGCTGATAGTAATACAAAATATAAATAATATAAATAATGATTATGTAGGAACCTAGTGTGTATGTACTTACCTGTTCGTGGTTACTGCCAGGGATCGAGTCACAGCTCCTGGCCCCGCCACTCACTGGTCACTACTAAGAAAATTTCAACTGTTTCCGCCCGGGATCGAACCGGGGACCTTGCGCGTGTGAGGCGCACGTGATAACCACTACACTACGGAAACCTGTGTGTACTCAACTAGTTGTACTCACATAGTTATAGTTGCAGGGGTCGAATTACAGCTCCTGGCCCCGCCTCTTCAATGGCCGCTACTGGGTCACTCTCCCTGCGCTATGAGCTTTATCATACCTCTTCTTAAAGCCATGTGTGGATCCTGCCTCCACTAGATCACTTCCCAGACTATTCCATTTCCTGACAACTCTGTGACTGAAGAAATACTTCCTGTGTACTCACCTAATTGTGGTTGCAGGGGTCGAGACTCAGCTCCTGGCCCCGCCTCTTCGCTGTCTGCTACTGGGTCTCTGCTCTCCCTGCTCCATGAGCTTTATCATACCTTGTCTTAAAACTATGTATGGTTCCTGCCTCCACTATATCTTTCTCTAGTCCATTCCACTTCCTGACTACTCTGTGGCTGAAGAAATGTTTCCTGACATCCCTTTGACTCATCTGAGTCTTCAGCTTCCAGTTGTGTCCCCTTGTTTCTGTGTTCCCTCTCTGGAACATCCTGTCACTGTCTACCTTGTCAATTCCCGCAGTATTTTGTATGTCGTTATCATGTCTCCTCTGACCCTTCTTTCCTCCAGTGTTGTTAGTCCTATTTCCTCAACCTTTCTTCATAAGACAGACCCCTGAGTTGTGGAACTAACCTTGTCGCAAACCTTTGCACTTTCTCTAGTTTCCTTACGTGCTTGACCAGGTGTGGGTTCCAGACTGGTGCTGCATATTCTAGTATGGGCCTGACGTACACGGTATACAGTGTCTTGAACGATTCCTTGTTAAGGTAACGGAACGCTAATCTAAGGTTTGCCAGACGCCCATATGCTGCCGCAGTTATCTGGTTGATGTGTGCCTCCGGAGACGTGCTAGGCGTTATACTCACTTCAAGGTCTTTCTCCTTTGCCGAGGTTTGTAGCCTTTGTCCTCCTAGCTTGTACTCTGTCAGCGGTCTTCTTTGCCCTTCTCCGATCCTCATGACTTTGCATTTGGAGGGATTGAATTCGAGAAGCCAACTGCTAGACCAGATGTCGAGCTTGTCCAGGTCTGTTTGCAGCCCTGCCTGGTCCTCTTCCGATGTGATTCTCCTCATTATTTTCACATCATCCGTGTGTTAGTTAGTTAGTTAGTTACCATTTTGTCCTAGGCACATGTCGATTTGACACTAGGCCTGTGTGTGTGTATGTGTGTGTGTGTTAGTTACCATTTTGTCCTAGGCACATGTCACTTAGACACTAGGCCTGTTGTATGTATGTGTGTGTGTGTGTGTAAGGAAACACTTCGAAATGTTTCTGCCCCACCGGGAATTGAACCCGGCCCCTCCGTGCGTAAAGCGAGAGCTTTACCCACTAGGCCACCGGGGGCTTGTGTGTGTGTGTGTGTGTGTGTGTGTGTGTGTGTGTGTGTGTGTGTGTGAGTGTGTGAGTGTACTCACCTAGTTCTACTCACCTAGTTGTGGTTGCAGGGGTCGAGTCATAGCTCCTGGCCCCGCCGCTTCACTGGCAGCTACTGTGTGTGTGTGTGTGTGTGTGTGTGTGTGTGTGTGTGTGTGTGTGTGTGTGTGTGTGTGTGTGTGTGTGTGTGTGTGTGTGTGTGTGTGTGTGTGTGTGTGTGTGTGTGAGTGGAATAAATCACAAAAAATCAAACTTATGATGTAAACCTAAGACGAAGTTTCAGTGTCTTCTCAGTCATCATCAAGTTTCAGTGTCTTCTCAGTCATCATCAAGTTTCAGTGTCTTCTCAGTCATCATCAAGTTTCAGTGTCTTCTCAGTCATCATCAAGTTTCAGTGTCTTCTCAGCCATCATCAAGTTTCAGTGTCTTCTCAGCCATCATCAAGTTTCAGTGTCTTCTCAGCCATCATCAAGTTTCAGTGTCTTCTCAGTCATCATCAAGTTTCAGTGTCTTCTCAGTCATCATCAAGTTTCAGTGTCTTCTCAGTCATCATCAAGTTCCAGTGTCTTCTCAGTCATCATCAAGTTTCAGTGTCTTCTCAGCCATCATCAAGTTTCAGTGTCTTCTCAGTCATCATCAAGTTTCAGTGTCTTCTCAGTCATCATCAAGTTTCAGTGTCTTCTCAGCCATCATCAAGTTTCAGTGTCTTCTCAGTCATCATCAAGTTTCAGTGTCTTCTCAGCCATCATCAAGTTTCAGTGTCTTCTCAGCCATCATCAAGTTTCAGTGTCTTCTCAGTCATCATCAAGTTTCAGTGTCTTCTTAGTCATCATCAAGTTAAAACAGAGCAAGGAAAATAACACCACCAATAGTATTAGTATTATTATTGCTACTACTTATACTACTATTACTAATACTAATGCTACTACTCCTAGTAGCATTAGTAGTAGTAGCAATAGTAGTAGGGAAAAGGGAGGGGTAAGAACCTGGGGAAGGGGGCTGGGGAAATGTGCCACATTCCCTCTATAAATAACCAGCAAAACCGACGTTACTGGCGTGTTCTAGCTGGGTACCCCTTCCCCCTCCCTCCCTCCTTCCCCCTCCCACAAGCTACCTTCAAGTATATAAAGACTAAATCATTTAATATATATATATATATATATATATATATATATATATATATATATATATATATATATATATATATATATATATATAGATGGGGTCCACCTCTGGTGCAAATTGTGGGACCCATAGCCTCGGAGAAGTGGATAAAAAGGCATCAAGGAAGAATATTTGGATTTCTTCCTGAAGCCGTTTGAATATTCCACTTCTCCTACCACCCCATCCTATATACACACATACATACATATAAATGCTTTATTAATAGACATATATATATATATATATATATATATATATATATATATATATATATATAATATATTTCAACAAGTTGGCCGTCTCCCACCGAGGCAGGGTGACCCAAAAAGAAAGAAAATCCCAAAAAGAAAATACTTTCCTCATCATTCAACACTTTCACCACACTCATACATAATCACTGTCTTTGCAGAGGAGCTCAGATACGACAGCTGAGAATAGTCCCTCCCAGCTGTCACTATCTCAGACCCCTCCTTTAAAGTGCAGGCATTGTACTTCCCATTTCAGGACTCAAGTCCAACTAAATCAATTAACTGGTTTCCTGAATCCCTTCACAAAATGTTACCCTGCTCACACTCCAACAGATCGTCATGTCCCAAAAACCATTCGTCTCCATTCACTCCTATCTAACACGCTCACACATGCTTGCTGGAAGTCCAAGCCCCTCGCCCACAAAACCTCCTTTACCCCCTCCCTCCAGCCTTTTCTAGGACGACCCCTACCCCGCCTTCCTTCCCCTACAGATTTATACGCTCTCCAAGTCATTCTACTTTGATCAATTCTCTCTAAATGACTAAACCACCTCAACAACCCCTCTTCAGCCCTCTGACAAATACTTTTAGTAACTTCACATCTTCTCCTAATTTCCACATTCCAAATTTTCTGCATAATATTTACACCACACATTGCCCTTAGACAGGACATCTCCACTGCCTCCAGCCTCCTCCTCGCTGCAGCATTTGCAACCCATGCTTCACACCCGTATAAGAGTGTTGGTACCACTATACTTTCATACATTCCCTTCTTTGCCTCCATGGATAACGTTTTTTGTCTCCACAGATACCTCAATGCACCACTCACCTTTTTTCCTTCATCAATTCTATGGTTAACCTCATCCTTCATAAACCCATCCCCTGACACATCAACTCCCAAATATCTGAAAACATTTACTTCTTCCATAATCCCTCTCTCCAATATGATATCCAATTTTTCTTTATTTAAATCGTTTGATACCCTCATCACCTTACTCTTATCTATGTTCACTTTCAACTTTCTACCTTTACACACTCTCCCAAACTCGTCCACTAACCTTTGCAACTTTTCTTTAGAATCGCCCATAAGCACAGTATCATCAGCAAAAAGTAACTGTGTCAACTCCCATTTTGCATTTAATTCCCCATAATTTAATCCCACCCTCTCCCCAACACCCTAGCATTTACTTCTTTTACAACCCCATCTATAAATATATTAAACAACCATGGTGACATTACACATCCCTGTCTAAGACCTACTTTTACCGGGAAGTAATCTCCCTCTCTCCTACACACCCTAACCTGAGCCTCACTATCCTCATAAAATCTCTTTACAGTCTTCAGTAACTTACTACCTATTCCATACACTTGCAACATTTGCCACATTACTCCCCTATCCACTCTGTCATATGCCTTTTCTAAATCCATAAATGCAATGAAAACTTCTCTACCTTTATCTAAATACTGTTCACATATATGCTTCACTGTAAACACTTGATCTACACATTCCCTACCCACTCTAAAGCCTCCTTGCTCATCTGCAATCCTACTCTCTGTCTTACCTCTAATTCTTTCAATAATAACCCTGCCATACACTTTACCAGGTATACTCAGTAAACTTATTTCCCTATAATATTTACACTCTCTTTTATCCCCCTTCCCTTTATATAAAGGAACTATACATGCTCTCTGCCAATCCCTAGGTACCTTCCCCTCTTTCATACATTTATTAAACAAAAATACCAACCACTCCAGCACTATATCCTCCCCTGTTTTTAACATTTCTGTCATGATCCCGTCAGTTCCAGCTGCTTTACCCCCTTTCATTCTACGTAATGCCTCACGCACCTCCCCCACACTCACATCCTGCTCTTCACTCCTAAACGATGTTGTACCTCCCTGGCCAGTACATGAAATTACCGCCTCCCTTTTTTCATCGACATTTAAAAGTTCCTCAAAATATTCCCGCCATCTACACAATACCTCCAGCTCCCCATCTACTAACTCCCCTACTCTGTTTTTAACTGACAAATCCATTCGTTCCCTAGGCTTTCTTACCTTGTTTATCTCACTCAAAAAAAATTTCTTGTTTGCAGCAAAATATCTTGACAGAGCCTCTCCCATTTTTTCATCCGCTCTTCTTTTGCACTCTCTCACCACTCTCTTCACCTTTCTTTTACTCTCCATATACTCTGCTCTTCTATTAACACTTCTGTTTTGTAAAAACCTCTCATAAGCTACCTTTTTCTCTTTTATCACACCCTTTACTTCTTCATTCCACCACTCACTCCTCTTTCCTCCTGCACCCACCCTCCTATAGCCACACACTTCTGGCCCACATTCTAATACTGCATTTTTAAAACTATCCCAACTCTCTTCAACCCCCCCACTACTCATACTTGCACTAGCCCACCTTTCTGCCAATAGTTGCTTATATCTCAACCTAACTTCGTCCTCCCTTAGTTTATACACTTTTACCTCTCTCTTACTTGCTCTTGCCATTTTCTTTTTGTCCCATCTACCTTTTACTCTAACTGTAGCTACAACCAAATAATGATCCGATATATCCGGTGCCCCTCTATAAACATGTACATCCTGAAGCCTACCCATCAACCTTTTATCCACCAATACATAATCTAACAAACTACTTTCCTTATGTGCTATATCATACCTTGTATATTTATTTATCCTCTTTTTCATAAAATATGTATTACTTATTACCAAACCTCTTTCTACACATAGCTCAATTAATGGTTCTCCATTTACATTTACCCCTGGCACCCCAAATTTACCTACTACTCCCTCCACAACATTTTTACCCACTTTAGCATTAAGATCCCCAACCACAATTACTCTCTCACTTGGTTCAAAACTCCCAAACACTCACTCAACATTTCCCAAAATCTCTCTCTCCTCTACACTTCTCTCTTCTCCAGGTGCATAAACACTTACTATAACCCACTTTTCACATCCAACCTTTATTTTACTCCACATAATCCTTGAATTTATACATTTATATTCCCTCTTACCTGCCATAACTGATTATTCAACATTATTGCACTTTCTTAGCTCTAACTCTATTTGAAACCCCGTCCTAATCCCATTTATTTCTCCCCACTGAAACTCTCCTACCACCTTCAGCTTTGTCTCACTTAAAGCCAGGACATCCAGTTTATTTTCATTCATAACATCTACAATCATCTCTTTCTTATCATTCGCACAACATCCACGCACATTCAAACATCCCACTTTGACGTTTTTCTTTTTTTAGTAGTATCAGGAAAATGGTTACTAGCCCATTGTTCCTGGCATTTTAGTTGACTTTTACAACACGCATGGCTTATGGAGGAAAGATTCTTATTCCACTTCCCCATGGATATGAAAGGAAAAGCAATAAGAACAAGAACTTTTAAGATAAAATCAAAGAAAACTCAGATGAGTGTGTATACATAAACGTGTACATGTTTGCGTAGTGTGACCTAAGTGTATGTAGAAGTAGCAAGACGTACCATTTCCACTGTTGATGGGATAAGCGTTCACACCTTCCTTCACACCTTCTTTCATGCCTTCCTTCACACCTTCCTTCACACCTTCCTTCATGCCTTCCTTCACACCTTCCTTAACACCTTCCTTCATGCCTTCCTTCACACCTTCCTTCACACCTTCTTCATGCTTATCTCACACTTCCTCTTTCACCTTTTCATGCTTCTTCACACTTCTTCTCTTCTTTTCACACCTTCCTATGCTTCTTCACACCTTCATGCTTTCCTTCACACTTTTCATGCTCTTCCTTTACACTTTTCATGCTTCTTACACTCTTCCTCCATGTTCCTCACACTCTTTATGCTTCTTCACACCTTCATGCTTTCCTTCGCACCTTCATGCCTTCCTTCACACCTTCCTTCATGCCTTCCTTCACATCGTCCTTCATGCATTCCTTCATTCATGCATTTTTTTGTCTTCATGCCTTCCTTCACACCTTCATGCCTTCCTTCATGCATTCCTTCATACCTTCATGCCTTCCTTCACACCTTCATGCCTTCCTTCATGCATTCCTTCATGCCTTCTTTCACACCTTCATGCCTTCCTTCATGCATTCCTTCATACCTTCCTTCACACCTTCCTTCATGTTTCTTCACACTTTCTACACTTCTTAACACTTTTTCATGTTTTCCTTTACACTTTCCTTTCATGCTTCTAACATTCTTCATGTCTATAATTACTCTTCTTCATGCCTTTTCCACTTTTCATGCTTTTCACACTTCTTATGTTCCTTCCACTTTTCTTATGTTTTCATAATCTCTTCATGTTTTCTTTCACCTTCTAATACTCTTCTTAACACTTCTTCATGTTTTATTTACACTCTTCTTTCATGCTTATTACTTTCCTTCACACCTTCTTTCACTTTTTACACTTCTTTTCACACCTTCTTCACACTTTCTTAATTCTTCCTTTCACACCTTCCTTCATGTTCCTTCACACCTTCTTCACACTTCTTAACACCTTTCCTTCATGATTCTTCACACTTTCTTCACACTCTTCTTTCATGCTTTTCCTTCACACCTTCCTTCATGCTTCTCTTCCACCTTCTTCACACCTTCTTATGTTCTTCACACCTTTTCCATGCCTTCCTTCACACTCTTTCATGCTCTTCTTCACACCTTCATGCCTTCCTTCACACTGTCCTCATGCATTCTTCATACTCTTATGCCTTTTCACACTGTCTTATGCATTCCTTCATACCTTCATGCTTCTTCACACTTTCTTATGTATTCTTCATGCTCTTACTTACACCTTCCTTCATGCCTTCCCTTCACACTTCTTACACTCTTTCAACCTTTCACACTTCTTCACACTCTTCTTATGTTTTTTCACACTTTCCTTCACACCTTCTAACACCTTCCTTCATGCTCTTCCTTTTCACACTCTTCCTTTACACCTTTTCATGTTTCCATCACACTCTTCATGCTTCTTCACACTTTTCATGTTTCCTTTCACACTCTTTTCATGTTCTTCACACTCTTCATGCTTCTTACACCTTCATGTTTTTACACTTTCATGCTTCTTTTTCACACTTTCATGTTCATTCACCCTTCATGCCTTCTTCACACTGTCCTTCATGCATTCCTTTCATACCTTCATGCTCTTCCTTCACACTGTCCTTCATGCATTCCTTCATACCTTCATGTTTCCTTTCACACTGTCCTTCATGTATTCTTCATACCTTCATGCCTTCCTTCACACCGTCCTTCATGCATTCCTTCATACCTTCATGCCTTCCTTCACACCTTCATGCCTTCCTTCATGCATTCCTTCACACCTTCATGCCTTCCTTCATGCATTCCTTCACACCTTCATGCCTTCCTTCATGCATTCCTTCATACCTTCATGCCTTCCTTCACACCGTCCTTCATGCATTCCTTCATACCTTCATGCCTTCCTTCACACCGTCCTTCATGCATTCCTTCATACCTTCATGCTTTCCTTCACACCGTTCTTCATGCATTCCTTCATACCTTCATGCCTTCCTTCACACCGTCCTTCATGCATTCCTTCATACCTTCATGCCTTCCTTCACACCTTCATGCCTTCCTTCATGCATTCCTTCACACCTTCATGCCTTCCGCCATGCATTCCTTCATACCTTCCTTCACACCTTCCTTCACACCGTCATTCACTCCTTCCTTCATGCCTTCCTTCACACCTTCCTCCATGCCTTCCTTCACACCTTAATGCCTTCCTTCACACCTTAGCTTCTTCCTTCACTAATTCATGCCTTCCTTCACATCTTCATGCCTTCCTTCACACCTTCATGCCTTCCTTCACACCTTCATGCCTTCCTTCACACCTTCATGCCTTCCTTCACACCTTCATGTTCCTTACACTTTATGCTTCTTTTCACACCTTCTTCATGCTTCCTTCCCTTTCACTTCTCAGTTCCTTCACACCTTCTTCATGTCTTCTTTACACCTTCCTTCATGCCTTCCTTCACACTTCAGTTTTTTTCACTTCTTCATCTCTTCACACTGTCCTTTCACTTCTTCAACTTCCTTCAACCTTCCTTCACACTCTTCCCTTCTCTTCACCTTCCTTACACCTTCCTTCACACTCTTCCTTCACACTTTCCTTCACACCTTCCTTCACACCTTTTCACACCTTCCTTCACACTTTTTCACTTTCACACCTTCTTCACACTTCTTCACACCTTCCTTCACACTTCTTCACACCTTCCTTCAATTCTTCACACCTCCTTCACACTTCCTTCACACTTCCTTCACATCTTCCTTCATCACTTCCTTCACATCTTCCTTCATAACTTCCTTCACATCTTCCTTCCTTTTCACACCTTCTTCACACCTTCTTCACACTTTCCTTCACACTTCTCTTCACACTTTCCTTCACTTTCCTTCACACCTTCTTCACACTTCTTCACACTTCCTTCACACCCTTTCACACCTTCTTTCACACTTTTCCTTCCCACCTTCCTTCACACCTTCCTTCACACTCCTTCACACTCTTCACACTTTCCTTCACACTTCTTCACACTTTCCTTCACACCTTCTTCACACTCTTCACACTCTTCCTTCACACCTTCCTTCACACCTTCCTTCACACCTTCACACCTTCCTTCACACCTTCCTTAATAACTTCCTTCACACCTTCACACCTTCCTTCACACCTTCCTTCACACCTTCCTTCACACCTTCACACCTTCCTTCCCACCTTCCTTCACACCTTCACACCTTCCTTCACACCTTCCTTCACACTTATTTTTACTGGTTTTATTTATTTAATCTCAATGTATAAAATCCGTCCACTACTGGTTTCTTTTTGTTGCTTTGTTGTTTATTTTGTTTTGACTTATTGTTTATGTCTGTTATATTTATTTTATACTTCTAACCAGAAGAGTGTTTCGAGGGTGGCCGCCCCCGCGGCCCGGTCCCAGACCGGACCTCCGGGTGGATGGTCTGATGAACTAGGTTGGTTGTGCTGGACACACTCAGTCCAAAGTATGCACCACAGCCTGGCTGATCAGGAACTATGCAAGACAACCAGGGGGGGGGAAGTCTGTTGGTAATTTCTCTCATGAATGAAAGGAAGGGTGTTGAAAAGTCTTGGTTTCCTCACACTTATTGAGTTTTTCCATACTCTGCTCACTGCACTCCTGCTTGTCATTGTGGGTATTTGAACCTGTTTGCCGAAACTTTTACTTTCATACGGAAAGGAGGTTGCGTGTGTGTGTGCAGATTTGGGACTAATCCCTCTAGAATTTTCCAGGTGTAGATTATAATGCATATTTCTCGCTTACGTTTCAAGGAATACAAATCGAGGGACATTAGGTGCTTGGCGGAATTTACGCGGGCATTGAAGGTTCTCTGCATATTCTCCTGGTCTGCAATTTCACCTGCCTTGAACGGAGCTGTTAGAGTACATCAGTACTTCATGAACATGAGACTTGAAGAGTATCATCACTGGCTTGATGAAGGCTCAGTTCGTCCAATCTATCATATTTCTTGCTGTTGTGATGGTGATACTGTTGTGATCCTTGAAGGTTAGATCATCTGACATAATCACTCGTAGGTTTCTCACATTCTTCTTTCGCTCTATTGAATTATTCGAGTTTGTTTTATACCTCAGTCTGGTCTTTATTTCCTCATTTTTTACCATAACAGAATAACTGAAACTTGTTTTCATGGAACATAATATTGTTGTCAGTGGTTCCCTGGAAGACTTTGTTTGTATCAGCTTGAAGGGTTACCGTGTCCTCAATGGATGGCACTCTCGTACACATTCTAGGATGAAACTGTGCTATGATCTGTCTCTATCAGTTATGAGAATGAGAAAGAGAACCGGGGCCAGTACTGTACCTTGGGGAACAGAGCTTTTCACTATGGCAGCTGCTGACTTTATTCACTATTACACTTTGGATTCTGTTCGTTAAAAAATTCATCTACCCACTTTGCCAGTTATTCCCTTTGCACGCATTTTGTGTGCTATTACACCATGGTCACACTTGTCAAAGGACTTTGCCAGTCTGTGTACACTACAAATGAATTTTGCGTGTCTTCCAGTGCATCTAAGACCATGTCGTAATGGTCAAGGAACTGCGAGAGGTACAAGAACGACCTGATCTAAACCCGTGATACCCTGGGTTGTCCAACGCTTGAGATTCCATATAATTAGTATTGTTGCTTCTTAATTTAAGGCTCAAAGATTTTGATAATGTGGACGTCAGCGCTATTGTTGGTTTTAAGAGATTGTGAAGGACTGTGTCAGTGATTGTGAAGGACTGTGTCAGTGATTGTGAAGGACTGTGTCAGTAATTGTGAAGGACTGTGTCAGTGATTGTGAAGGAGCTGTGTCAGTGATTGTGAAGGAGTCTGTGTCAGTGATTGTGAAGGACTGTGTCAGTGATTGTGAAGGACTGTGTCAGTGATTGTGAAGGACTGTGTCAGTGATTGTGAAGGACTGTGTCAGTGATTGTGAAGGACTGTGTCAGTGATTGTGAAGGACTGTGTCAGTGATTGTGAAGGACTGTGTCAGTGATTGTGAAGGACTGTGTCAGTGATTGTGAAGGAGCTGTGTCAGTGATTGTGAAGGACTGTGTCAGTGATTGTGAAGGACTGTGTCAGTGATTGTGAAGGACTGTGTCAGTGATTGTGAAGGACTGTGTCAGTGATTGTGAAGGACTGTGTCAGTGATTGTGAAGGACTGTGTCAGTGATTGTGAAGGACTGTGTCAGTGATTGTGAAGGACTGTGTCAGTGATTGTGAAGGACTGTGTCAGTGATTGTGAAGGACTGTGTCAGTGATTGTGAAGGACTGTGTCAGTGATTGTGAAGGACTGTGTCAGTGATTGTGAAGGACTGTGTCAGTGATTGTGAAGGACTGTGTCAGTGATTGTGAAGGAGCTGTGTCAGTGATTGTGAAGGACTGTGTCAGTGATTGTGAAGGACTGTGTCAGTGATTGTGAAGGAGCTGTGTCAGTGATTGTGAAGGACTGTGTCAGTGATTGTGAAGGACTGTGTCAGTGATTGTGAAGGACTGTGTCAGTGATTGTGAAGGACTTGTTTCTCTTATTTCTTTTATTTTTACTGTTTTCAGTGATTTGTTTATTTTGTTCCAGTGATTGTTAAGATTTTGTCAGTGATTGTGAAGGACTTGTTTCTCTTATTTCTTTTGTTTTTCTTATTTCTTGTTTCTCTTATTTCTTTTTACTCATGTATTTTGTTTCTTTTATTTTTTGTTTCTCTTATTTTCTTGTTTTCTTGTTTCTCTTATTTCTTTTGTTTCTCATATTTTTTGTTTCCCCTTTTTTTTTGTTTCTCATTTTTCCTTGTTTCTATTATTTCTTTGTTTTCTTATTTCTTTTTTTATTTATTTCTTTTTTCTTTTGTTTTTGTTTCATTTTTGTTTTTCCCTTTTTTTTGTTTCTCTTTTTTCCTTGTTTCTATTATTTCTCTTGTTTTTCGTATTTCTCTTTTTTTATTGTTTTTCTTATTTTGAATATTGTGTTTTTTGTTTAATTTCTTGCTTATTTCTTTATACTATTTATTATATTTTGTTACTTCCACTTTTGTTCTATTTGCATTTAATTCTGTCTGTGAGTCTGTCTCTCTCTCTGTCTGTCTGTCTCTCTGTCTGTCTGTCTGTCTGTCTGTCTGTCTGTCTGTGTGTCTGTCAGTAGTACTGTAGTTCAGTTATAATCGTTATAGGTGAATCACATCACTGACAGTGAGTCATTGCTGCTTAGCATGACGTCACAAGTCATCCTTTGAAATGCCATGCCCTTGAGTACTAATGCCGTTACCGCGAGGCACTGGTGTGTTGCCCAAATGCCATCCCGCGAGCACTGGCAGCCATGTCGCGTTGCTGTCTGCTGGTCGCTGTCTGTCTTATTACATGTAACGTTACAACGGCATCATCGTGCTGTGCTTCTCTCTATCTTCACCATTATATCTCTCTCACCTCATTTCTTCTCTTCTTCTTCTATCTCTCTTCCTCTCTCCTTTCTTCTTTTGTCTCTCTTCTTCTGTCTCTGTCTGTCTCTTCTCTCTCTCTCTCTCTCTCTCTCTCTCTCTCTCTCTCTCTCTCTCTCTCTCTCTCTCTCTCTCTCTCTCTCTCTCTCTCTCGCTCTCGCTCTCTGTTGATCTTGGATGGATGAATTGTTGTTGTTTTGTTGATGTGATATTTGAACACTTGGCAACCCACTCAGCCTTGCAACTCCACCCCTCACCCCCTACCCATACACACTCCCCTCACTCCCAATCCCTCATTCTCCACCCTTCAAACCCACCCCTTACTCCCCACAAGACACTCCTAGAAATCCCCTCTCTATTTCCTCTCCAAATATCCTGGTCACCCTCTCTTCTAGTAGATTTAGATTTTGCCACCGAAGTTGCTAGTTTATTGTGCACTTCATATCATTATGGCCTGTGGACGGTGGCTCGATCACTAGCGCACTCACCTCACAGTAAGGTCCGGAGTTCGAGTCTCCGGTACGGCTGGAAAACATTTGGGACGTGTTTCCATAAGACACCTGCTGTCCCTGTCCCTGTTCACCCATCAGTAAAATGGGTACCTTGATGTTAGTCGACTGTTGTGGGTCGCATCCTGGGACAAACTGACCTAATTTGGGGGAAATACTCTGCATAACAAGGGGCTTTCTATATAGTAGTATGTTATTGATGTCAGCTAGGCCTGTATACCTTGTACATGTACTTGTAGAAATAAAGATATTATTATCATTATTATTATTATTATTGTTATTACAAAAGGCCTAGGAACTAGGCCCCAAGTGGGTTAACAGGAGTACATTTGGATTTATATCTACAGTTCACTTATCTATTACAAGCAAATTTAGGAAATTTGCTTAATATGTCTGGTATCTTATTTACATTAATATCTTGACATACCACATCTATCTGTCTATCTCTATATTCCTCAATAAATGGACAATTTAGCACATAGTGTTCAAGATAGTGACCATAGGGCTGGCCACATAATTTACATTTGGTTTGATCATCATCTGTGTGTCTGCCAAACTGCCAGAAGTACTTGTAGCCAAGCCTAAGCCTGGCTACTACAACATCAGTCAGTACTTGTAACCAAGCCTAAGCCTGGCCACTACAACATCAGTCAGTACTTGTAACCAAGCCTAAGCCTGGCCACTACAACATCAGTCAGTACTTGTAACCAAGCCTAAGCCTGGCCACTACAACATCAGTCAGTACTTGTAACCAAGCCTAAGCCTGGCCACTACAACATCAATCAGTACTTGTAATTAACCCTAAGCCTGGCCACTACAACATCAATCAGTACTTGTAACCAAGCCTAAGCCTGGCCACTACAACATCAGTCAGTACTTGTAACCAAGCCTAAGCCTGGCTACTACAACATCAGTCAGTACTTGTAACCAAGCCTAAGCCTGGCCCCTACAACATCAATCAGTACTTGTAACCAAGCCTAAGCCTGGCTACTACAACATCAGTCAGTACGTGTAACCAAGCCTAAGCCTGCAACTACAACATCAGTCAGTACTTGTAACCAAGCCTAAGCCTGGCCACTACAACATCAGTCAGTACGTGTAACCAAGCCTAAGCCTGGCCACTACAACATCAATCAGTACGTGTAACCAAGCCTAAGCCTGGCTACTACAACATCAGTCAGTACTTGTAACCAAACCTAAGCCTGGCCACTACAACATCAATCAGTACGTGTAACCAAGCCTAAGCCTGGCCACTACAACATCAGTCAGTACTTGTAACCAAGCCTAAGCCTGGCAACTACAACATCAATCAGTACGTGTAACCAAGCCTAAGCCTGGCTACTACAACATCAGTCAGTACTTGTAACCATGCCTAAGCCTGGCCACTACAACATCAGTCAGTACGTGTAACCAAGCCTAAGCCTGGCCACTACAATATCAGTCAGTACGTGTAACCAAGCCTAAGCCTGGCCACTACAACATCAATCAGTACGTGTAACCAAGCCTAAGCCTGGCTACTACAACATCAGTCAGTACTTGTAACCAAGCCTAAGCCTGGCCACTACAACATCAGTCAGTACGTGTAACCAAGCCTAAGCCTGGCCACTACAATATCAGTCAGTACGTGTAACCAAGCCTAAGCCTGGCTACTACAACATCAATCAGTACGTGTAACCAAGCCTAAGCCTGGCTACTACAACATCAGTCAGTACTTGTAACCAAGCCTAAGCCTGGCCATTACAACATCAGTCAGTATTAACACTACAAGTGGTTCCATCAACGTACTTATCTAGGTTCGTGTTATCATAGTGGGTTATAGATCTACACAGACTTCTAATTGCATTATTATAAGTTTTATTTACTTCTCTCCTAATATTATTCCTAATGCTAGACACAGATACCTGGAGAGGGTTTCGAGGGTCAACGCCCCCACGGCCCGGTCTCTTGGTGGATCAGGGCCTGATCAACCAGGCTGTTACTGCTGGCCGCACGTAAACCGACGTACGAACCACAGCCCGGCTGGTCAGGTACTGACTTTAGGTACCTGTCCAGTGCCTTCTTGAAGACGGCCAGGGGTCTATTGGTAATCCCCCTTATGTATGCTGGGAGGCAGTTGAACAGCATTTAACATATTTTATATGTTAAATGCGTATTCGAAAAACTGAATGATTAAATCGTCTATACTAGAGGTCCCGTGGCAGGAGTGAGAGTTCTTGAGTTTGTTTACACTCGATGGCTAATAACGGCTTCAGACTCTCTTCTTCCACTTATTCATATCTTCAAATACCTCTTCCCTTACTTGTTTTGTTTCAAAATTGTATATAATTCGTAGTGTGGAAATTAGGAGGTGCGGGATTACCAAGACTATTATCCAGAGGGCTGAGGAGGGGTCGTTGAGGTGGTTTGGACATGTAGAGAGAATGGAACAAAATAGAATGACTTCGAAAGTTTATAAATCTGTAGTGGAGGGAAGGCGGGGTAGGTGTCGGCCTAGAAAAGGTTGAAGGGAGGGGGTAAAGGAGGTTTTGTGTGCGAGGGGCTTGGACTTCAAGCAAGCATGCGTGAGCGTATTTGATAGGAGTGAATGGAGACAAATGGTTTTTAATACTTGACGTGCTGTTGGAGTGTGAGCAAAGTAACATTAATGAAGGGATTCAGGGAAACCGGCAGGCCGGACTTGAGTCCTGGAGATGGGAAGTACAGTGTCTGCACTCTGAAGGAGGAGTGTTAATGTTGCAGTTTTATAACTGTAGTGTAAGTACGCCACTGGCAACACAGTGATGGAGGGAATGATGATGAAAGTTTTTCTTTTTCTGGCCACCCTGCCTTGGTGGGAAACGGCCGATGTGTTAATAATAAAAAATAATATAACTAACATGCGGCAGGCCAGGGTTCGACCCCACGACACAGTGTCCCACCTCAAGAGACACAACGTACGTGTGACCTTATCCACTCCGCCATCGATTAGGTAACACGTACGTTGTGTTGTCTCTTGAGGCGGGACAACGTGTCGTGGGGTCGAACCCTGGCCTGCCGCAGTTTGGTAAATGCTTCAATACCACTTGATTCGTGGTTTCATTGCAGCCAAGGCTGCAGTACGAATGGTGAGTCAAGATGCTGCCTCAATGTTGAAACCAACTCAGCTCGGTTTTGGTGTTCAACAAGGCTGTGAAGCAGCTGC
This sequence comes from Cherax destructor, assembly GCA_009830355.1. NCBI lineage: Eukaryota > Metazoa > Arthropoda > Malacostraca > Decapoda > Parastacidae > Cherax > Cherax destructor. The sequence continues at coordinate 46,932 of WNWK01014867.1, forward strand.
CCATGCAGCACGAGTATACATCAACAACATGTCCAATGAAAAAGCCTTAATCAAATTGGACTTTGCCAATGCTTTCAACTCAGTCAGAAAGGATGCTGCTCTCCAAGCAGTTTCTAGACACTTCCCTTCCCTCTATCCCTTCATAGAATCGTGTTATAGTGTGGCTTCTAAACTATTGTTTGGGGACCATGAAATTGACTCGTGTGAGGGTGTGCAACAGGGGGACCCTCTTGCCCCCTTTCTATTCTGTCTAGTCATCAAGGAAGTCACAGAAACGCTGTCCAGTGAGCTCAATATCTGGTTCTTGGATGATGGCACCCTAGCTGGCACTACAGAATCACTCCTAGGGGACATCAGGAAAATTAAAGATATTGTAGAGAGCCTGGGCCTATCTTTAAACCCTACTAAATGTGAAATAGTTTCCACCAATCCACAGATGTTCCAGAACATTAGGGCTGTTTTATCAGGGGCACGAGCCATTGATCCAGCCAACAGCACTCTCCTTGGTGCTCCTCTTGGGCCCAATGTCATCGATCTGGTCCTTGAAAAAAAAAATCTCAGACCTCAGGACGATGGAAGGTAGGATGAAAGACATCGATACACATGATTCCTTCTACCTACTCACCAGGTGCCTGTCAATCCCAAAACTTACCTACTTCCTGAGATGCTCCCCAGCCTTCAGCAGTCCGAAACTCAAGGAGTATGACTCTCTCCTCAACACCATGCTAGAGAGTGTGTTGAATCTTTCCCTCGAAGATGGACAGTGGTTGCAAGCCTCACTTCCAGCCAGACTTGGGGGGCTGGGAGTACGCAAATCCTCCCAGATTGCCCTACCAGCTTTCTTATCATCTTCCATAGCATCAAATGAGCTAATAAAACAAATTCTTCCAGACAACCTCAGTGATTCAGCAGGAATACAGGACCCTAGCTACACCAGTGCCATCACTGAATGGGAGACTCTTGCTGCTCCAACACCAAAACCTAGTGAAGAACTGGCCTACAAACAGTCAAGCTGGGACGACCCCATCACTGAAAAGATACTTGCCAACATGCTTAGGGCTGTAACATCAGACAGGGAGACTGCCCGTCTCCTAGCTGTGAGTGCACATCACTCTAGGGACTTCATCCAAACAGTTCCCATTTCGGCCAGGGAACACGCCTCGACCCTAAGACCCTTTGTATTGCAGTGGCTCTGCGCCTTGCTTCCCCAATTCACACGGAATATACGTGTATTTGCGGCGATGCGCAAGCCGACCAATATGGTCTACATGGTCTTAACTGTTCCAAAACCAAGGGCTGGCATGCAAGACACAATGAAGTTAACGACATCATAAAGAGAACCCTTGCTACAGCTGGATGCCCAGCCGAGAGAGAGCCCCGATCACTAACAGCCAACAATGCCCACAACCCAGCAAACCGCCCCGACGGGATCATCATCTATCCTTGGAAGAATGGCAAGCTCTTAGCATGGGACTATACCTGTGTGTCGAGTCTGGCCGACACCTACATCCATCACAGTGTCGGGCGACAGGGAGGAGCTGCTGACCACAGGGAGGAGTACAAGATCCACAAGTACAGGGACATAAGCCAACAGTATCAATTTGTCACAGTGGGATCAGAGACCTTGGGATCATGGGGAAAAAGTGCAACACGTTTCCTTAAAGAACTGGGTTCCAGACTCATCGACACCACCAGGGACCCAAGGGCAGCCACTTTCATGTTCCAGCGCCTCAGCATGGCCAGCCAGAGGGAAAATGCATGCTGCGTACTGGGCTCGCGTCCGGCTTTGGAGGAGCTGGAAGAGATTCATAATCTTTGATATATTGTACCAATGTATTCATGTTCGTGTTTTGTGTTTTCTGTCAATGTATTTTGTCTATTAATGAAGCACTCATTCAATATATATAGGGAGTGGTAGGAGAAGAAAATATTCTAACAGCTCCGGGGAGAACCTCGAGTTTTCCTGAGGTACGTTTATTGTCTTCTGAGGATGAGGGTCCCAGCAAGTTCTAGAGGTGGTACCTCAAAATATATATATATATATATATATATATATATATATATATATATATATATATATATATATATATATATTATTCATATTATCATAAAATATATAGCATATATATATTTATATATATATAATATTTTTTTATTATTAACACATCGGCCGATTCCCACCATATATATATGTGTGTGTGTGTGTGTGTGTGTGTGTGTGTGTGTGTGTTAGTTATCATTTTGTCCTAGGCACATGTCGATTAGACACTAGGCCTGTTGTATGTGTGTGTGTGTGTGTACTCACCTAATTGTACTCACCTAATTGTGGTTGCAGGGGTCGAGACTCAGCTCCTGGCCCCGCCTCTTCGCTGTCTGCTACTGGGTCTCTGCTCTCCCTGCTCCATGAGCTTTATCATACCTTGTCTTAAAACTATGTATGGTTCCTGCCTCCACTATATCTTTCTCTAGTCCATTCCACTTCCCGACTACTCTGTGGCTGAAGAAATGTTTCCTGACATCCCTTTGACTCATCTGAGTCTTCAGCTTCCAGTTGTGTCCCCTTGTTTCTGTGTTCCCTCTCTGAAACAGCCTGTCACTATCTACCTTGTCAATTCCCGCAGTATTTTGTATGTCGCTATCATGTCTCCTCTGACCCTTCTTTCCTCCAGTGTTGTTAGTCCTATTTTCAATCTTTCTTCATAAGACAGACCCTGAGTTGTGGAACTAACCTTGTCGCAAACCTTTGCACTTTCTCTAGTTTCTTACGTGCTTGACCAGTGTGGGTTCCAGACTGGTGCTGCATATTCTAGTATGGGCCTGACGTATACGGTATACAGTGTCTTGAACGATTCCTTGTTAAGGT
>WNWK01014868.1:0-49794 GCA_009830355.1 Cherax destructor
GTCTTTGTCTTCCTGTCTTTCTGTCTCATGTTTCTCTGTCTTAGGGGCAGTCAGAACCAGCATATTACACACGATGGGGTCCATGTCTGATTCCTGATCAAATGAAATGCTTTACTTGCCAGTCATGCTTATTATCATGTCCAAAGCACAGTATAGCACTTTGCTTTTTTTGGGGTTATCCTAGGTAATTTATCTATGTATGATAACTGTACTTGTCTGATAGAGAAAGAGATAAACTCAGTTATCATGTTTTGGACACTAAAAGTGTAAGTATTTGTGTGGGTAGTTTAGATTGCCCCAAACTTTATAGGTTTTTAAGGTTTTCTGAGGGAATTTTAGCTATTATATATTCACTATTTTTGTCCCTTGTGCAAGCTGATTTCATACATTGTAATTCATCGGTAAAAAGGGGCAGTGACTCCTCCTGGTTGGTCATGCCTGCAGTTATGTATGGCTGTGTAACCAGGTATGGAAAATATGTCTGTCAAATCTTGTTTGATCCAGGTTTCAGTAAGAATATTGAAAGATAGTGCATTTAGAGACTTCAGAAAGAAGGGGGCATCATAGTGTTTATTTAATGATCTAACATAGTTGAAGACTGTAATGTTCTTGCTGGCACTGAGTAGAGTTTTAGCCTGACTAGCAGTGTATAATGACAGTTACGTTAGATTTTTTGGGCAGTTAAAAACAGGTTGATATTAGGACTAATTGCATTCAAAAGGGGGAGAGAGAAATGTGTGATAAAAAAAAAAAAACATTTGTTTTAACCACTAACAAAAGAATATATGGATAAGATAATTATTTTAACCTTTTGACTGTTTGTCGTATATATGTCTTACGAGCCACTGTTTCGGACTTTCTAATCCCTAAATTCTAAGGGTTCAAATGAAGCAGGAGAGAGCGGTAGACCTACATGTGAGAGAATGGGTCTGCGTGGTGAGTGTGCGAAGTATAAAAAAAGGGACCCAGTGGTGCAGGGGGAGCGCCATGTTTGTAGTCATTGTTCACTATGCCTCACGGTAAGAAGTCCCCACCCCCGGCGTTGGGGGCCCTTTCTCTTCCAAGTGATAGTTCAAACAGCGATGGAAGTGCCAGCGAAAGTGAATTCCATGGTTTTCAAAGGGTGTGACCAAAGCAGCGCCCGGGAAAACTTTTAGGATGAAAACCCAGATGACCCCCCCTTTCCCAATCTGGGCGGGGCGTCTTTCACGTTCACCTGTACCAGGACAAAAGGGAAACTATTTCACCGTGTACAGGACTCTGATGTGAGCAGGGTGATGATGACAGTGATTTCAAAGTTACTAAAAGTAGTTCTATACAGGGGGGAGAGATTCTCCAGTGAAGGGGCAGTATGTATGCCCTAATGTTTCGGGTAGGGGCCATATGCTATTCCAAGGAAAAGGAGTACATCTGGGAGTACACTCTTGGCCCACACCACGAATTGATAGTGAAGATGATGATATTGTGACAATGGGGATGCGTAATGTGCGTGGGGTAGCAGGTGGTAGTGGTGGTGGGTTTGGGGGTGGCAAAGTCATGTGGCAAAAGGAGCGGGCCCGTTGCCCAACTCAGCCCTCCCCAACCACTCTCAACCACCCCCCCACCCCACAACCTGCACAACCACAACCACCTGTCAATATCCAGTACACACTAGCAGACCGCATCTGGGGTTGGCAGCAAGGTGACAATTTTGTTCCAATCCCCCTGACTTTGATGAAGCAAAAATTAATACGGGCCCTCATGTACACTTGGGAACAACTACTGAACTAGAATGCTTTCAGTTATTTTCGATGAACCCCGATGGACATTATTGTCAGGGAAAGCAATACATACTACAGTACACCATGGCAAACACAATACTTTCACAAAGGTCATGGGTAAACCCGTGGAAGGACACAACTGTGGCAGGTTTGTTCATTGCCCAATAATGCTTATGTGTATAAGCATACTGTCAACACATACTGGTCAAAACACCTAATTTCAACCCCAGGTTTTTGTGATATCATACCAGTGAATCGTTTTTGATACTGTTCTATGCTCATTTTCAGACAAAACCAGGCCTGACAGAAACGACAGGTTATAAAGATCAGGAATGTGTTTATGTACATGAAACAAAAGTGCTGTATGTATTTTTACCCCTTCAGGAAGTTTTTATTGATGAGTTTTTGATTTTCTTAAAGGCAGACTGTCGTTCAAGCAGTAAAACAGGGACCCCGTGTTCGTCCTTTTTTCGTAAAGAAGCTGTTAAATCCCAAACCCAACCAAATTTATTCCCTTAAGAAATACAGTGGACCCGGCCAATTTAACCGTTCCAGGAGCTTGTTCTTAACGTAAAATGTTCGGGGCGATTTAATTTTTCCCATAAGAAATAAGGGAAAAACTTTAACCCCCAGAAACCCAAAAAATATAAAAAATAATATATTTTAAAAAAATTAAGCTTCTACATAAAAAAACATTAAATACTACAGTGGTGTATACTAAAAGTATTAGTAAATAAATGGCTTTTACTTACCATTATTGAAGATTTTTGATGGCATGGAAGAGGGGGAGGAGGAGTGGGGGGAGGGAGGGGTTAGTTTTTGGGAAGGGAATCCCCCTTCCAGGGACTTCAGGTACCAAAGCCCTATCTGGGGTTCTTCTTTTTTTTGTCTTTTAATCCCACTAGGACCAGCTTGGGAGTCACGGACACTTTAACAAAATAACTGTCCACAGCCTCTTTTTTGGCGCCTTTTCAACATGTTCCTGAAGAAGGACATTGTTTGGTCACTGAACATGCTGCTGTTATGGCTTGTTTGAGTTTGTTCGGGGGTGGTATTTTCAACAAATTTTTGCAATCTATTCCACTTTGTCCCACATCCCCTTAATCTCTGAAGAAGGCCCCTTTTCTTCAGCCCCTTCCTCCTCCTTCTCCCGTGAATCAATAGCCTCAAATCTGGTCTGATGCTCTTCCATTTCCAGCTCTTGAGTTGTTAGCTTACCCTGTGGCCCTGCACTAAGTCTTCCACATCACGCCACCACCTCCAACCCCATGGATTTGCCCAACCACAATACAGTCCAAACAGGCACGGGGGTCGGCAGGGTCAGGGTCAGCCTAAAACCCTTCAAAATCCCTCTTTTGGGACACAACCTGGCCAAATGGTCTCCAAGCAGATTTCAAAGTCCTTGAAGTCACCCCCTCCCAAGCCTTGCCTATAAGGCCTATGCAGCTGTAGATATTGAAATGATTCTTCCAGAACTCTCTAAGGGTCAATTCACTGTCCGAGGTCATTTAAAAGCACTTTTCAAACACTGTTTTTGTGAAGAGTTTTTGAAGTTACAGATGACCTGCTGGTCCATGGGCTGGAGGAGAGGAGTGGTGTTAGAGGCAAGAACTTCAGTTTTATAAATTTGAAGTCTTCACACAGTAGGTCTTCCATTTTTTGGGAGGATGTGAAGGAGCATTGTCCAGCAACAGGAGGCACTTTTGCCCAAAACCCCTTTTTTCCTGTAGGTATTTTCTCACACTGGGGCCAAACACTTCTGGATCCAGTCACTGAAAAGGTGTTTTTTGTGACCCATGCATTCTGTCTCTCCACAAGACACACAATCTATTTTTGCACATTGTGTCTCTTGAACACTCTGGGATTTTCTGGGGAAACCTAGTAAAGGCTTTAATTTAAAACCCCACTAGTTACTACACATCAGAAGTTAGCCGTCCGGTTTTTTCCCTGGCAGTGCCTTTTTTTCCTGAGTAATGTAGGTCCTGTTGGGCATTTTCAAAACAGGCCTGTTTTGCCACAATTGAACACTTGTTAGGTGTAAATTTTTTCAGTTTTTTGTAGTCCTGAAACTCCTTTATAAATTTTTTCACCCGCATGTTTGCTGAACTGGCAGCCTCACCATGCCTTACCACATTATGCCACTACGATTTTTAAATTCTCAAACCAGCCTTTGCTGGTTTAAATTCACTACCATTACAATCAGCACTGGTTTCAGGGATTTTTTTAAAAAATCGGCATGCAAGTTCCCTTTCCTTTTTACAAATAATTGACTCAGACACACTATAACCCGTAACTTTTTTATCCTTGATCCACACCAGCAACAACTTCTCAATCCTTTGATTATTTGTGGTCTGTTTTTTCCCCCGCAAGAAACCTTTTTCAACATCACGCTTTAAATTTTTTCCTTCTTAACAGGATAGGGAAAAGTTGACCTGTTTTTTCCAAAATCCTAAAAAATCCCCCAATCGCACACCACTGTATTTTTTTATTATTTCCTTCTTCATTTCTACGGTGTTTTACTTTTTTCAGCCCAGGGGTACCACTAGGAACCCTTGGGGCCCATGGTAGCTTTTTTCCAATCGCACTTTAAAGAACAAACTCCAAAAAATTATAATTAAGTGTGAAATGTCTGGGGGGCTGCAGGGATTGTTCTCTCGAGTGTAAACAACGAGGGACTGGCTCCCACGCCTGCGCTGTGAGGGACCCAAGCGCCTGGGGCCCACAGGTCACGAACGTATTGTTTAACTCGCATAATTTGTTCGCATGACAAATTTTTTTGTACTAATGCGATTTTTTCGACTGCCGAGCCGTTTGAATAGCGGGGGTCCACTGTAATGTAAAGTAGACTAGTCCTTTTGACCCCCCTCACTTATAAAAGCATTTAAAAAAAAACACTTACATAAAAAGGGGGTGTTTTGAGCAGGACGAAACCGGGGGGCCACTGTACAAAGAAAGAGGAAACGCTTTGGTATAAAGTTATTTTACTGTGTGATTGCAAAAATGGTCTGGTTTTTGGGTATAATTGTGTACACTGGCAGTAATACATTGCAAGATACCCCGGAAGTTATTGGATATTCTGGTGATGTGGTTAGAACAATGATGGAACCATATCTTTGGGGAAGGGGGATATATTATATACTGATAACTGGTACACAAGCCCTTTACTCAGTGATTTCCGGAAAGAACATGACAGACGTGTGTGGCACAGGAGTGCAAATCGTAAACAAGCCCAGGTTCGACGCTGGCACCGTAGAGGGAAGTGCAGGTGTTTGCTGCCAATGACATCATGGCATTTTGGGAAAACAAACGTGATGTCACATTGTTGACATCAGTTCAGGGCTGAAATGGTAGACACTAACAAGCAGAATAAAAGACCCAAAAACCCCTTCTAAAACCTGCAGCTTTGATTTCAATCTCAATATCACTTAGTGGACAAATGTGACATGCAGATTGGGTTTGTGATTGTGTCTGCAAAAGTTATAAGTGGTACATAAAACTCTTTTTCCATCTTCTTTACATTTCCCTGCTGAATGCTTATAACATGTACAAGTTGAAGACCAACAACAAACCCAAATATGGTGAATTTTGTTTGTCAGTCATCAGACAAATAATATTTAAGTACCAAGGAACAACACCTGCAATAGACCAGCGCCCACAAATTATCAACACATGCTCCTCTCATATGAGGCCTGGTGATCACTACCCCATACTACTGCCTGCTACTACTCTCAAGAAAAATGCTCAGAAGAGGTGTTTTGTCTGTAAACATTCCACAAAAACGCCCACCAAAACACAGAGACACTCGTTTTATGTGTGAGTGTAAAGTACCACTGTGCATATACCCATGTTTCAAAGAGTTCCACAAGCTGCAGGCATTCTAGGAAAGTGTTCAGTGAGTGTACATATGTATATATATTATAGAACAATAGTAATGAACATTTTTTTTATTGTTTGTTTGTGTAAACAAGTTTTGTAAACAATATAAAGATACTTTGGAGTTTAAACTAGTATTGTGTTGCATACAACGAGTGTAATATTACAGTAGAACGTCATTTACACAATAGTTACTGCCTGAAAAAGTCGTGTTAGATAATTTCGTGTTAAATAATTAAATAACTAATGGGAAAAATAGGGTTACTGCCTCTGGAGTCCCCAAAAGCCAAACAAGTTATTTTTTAATGCAAAACATACAGACTTCCATGACACTTTCACAAACACTCACGGAAACCAACTAAAAAAAAAGGTTACACAAAAACACTTAACCCAAACCTGGGCCCACACCAACACATTCTTCGGCCCAAAATGAGTAAGCCAGACATTATCATTACAAACGGGCCCCAGCCTCTACCTCCATCACCACATTTCCCCGGGACCACTTTTGGCTCAGCCCACATACCTATTACCCCAATCTCTGCAAACCCTATTCTCATCCCTTCCAGACATATACCTTCCTTCCTAGGGAAAACCCGGACTCCTTCAAACAACACCTAAACAACGCTAACCTAATACATAACTTTGACAAAAAAACCCACACCCACATTGACACTCAATTAAATCGTATAAAAAAATTTAAACAAAACCCTGCCAAAAACTCCTTTCCTAAAAAAAAATACACTACCAGATACCCCCTTTTCGTCCTTTTCAAAGGGAAAAAACGTCTACTCCTATACTATCGAACCGTTTTGCCAAAAAACCACCACAGATATCCACAGGTCAGAAAAGGGCCTCACCTTCCTAAAAAAACAACATTATCCGCAGTTTGGATGAGGACCATGCCAAACACTGGCAACCCCCTCATCCGGGCCCGGCGGAAACACCGCTTGGGCCCCTAAACAATTCTGGACATTCATCCAGAAAGGTTACGGGAGTCCCAAAAAAAACATTTCCCAACATAACACATAACAACATAAACATTACAGCCCCCCAACCCGGGCAGCACATGCCTTCCAAAACATAGGGGAAACTTTTTTTACCCACCCCTTCTGACCCAGCTGCAATACAACACTCACAACCCGAGAACACGGGGGTCTCCCCACCAAAACACATCAAAAACCCCCGGGACCCAACCATTCAGTTTTCCTCTCTCACCTCCCCCTCACATTTTAAACACTCCTCTCCCCAACCCAATGTAAAACCCAATCCTAAATTTTTTCCCCCAAAAGCACCAGGACCCTCTGGCCTACCCCCACCACATTCCCCGACACCCCCCCGACTCTGTTATCTCTGTTTTTATAACCATTCGGGCAATCCCTTTGCATCTGGCTTTTTTCCCCCCCTTTTTCAAATCTGTTAGCCCTTTTCTTTCCCCAAACCGAAAAAAAAGACTCAACTGACCCAAAAAACCCACAAAACCGATTAGCCTTTTTGAAACCTTAGGAAAGGGCGTTTGAAAGCCCTATAAAAAAAGACAAAGGGGACTCACCTTGAAAAAAAACCCCCTCCTGACGGGCCCCCAAATTCCGGCTTCCGACAACACAGACCCTACACAAGCACCCCTAAATATCATTTTGAACTATATTCAGGTTTAAAAAGGACAAGGACGTACAACAGCCCTGGTTGAAAAAGGGACGGGGAAAAAAGCTTTTGACATGTCTGGCCTCGGGGCCCGGGGGAAAAGTTATGTAACCTTTTGACCTTCCTCAGAATGAAAAAATTACTATCAACTTCCTTGATGACCGTAAAATAATTTTTCAAAAACTGTCTCTCCAAATTTTTCCCCTTCAACTGGAGCCCCCCGGGGATCTGTGCTCTCTCCCTATTATACATCCTTTACCCCCAACGTTTTCCCGGGACCCAGCACTTTTGCACTACACTCACACTGGCTTCCAGATGACATAACAAAACCCTCATTGCACATGAACAATGTAGATACCTATCACTCAGAACACAACGTGAGGTAACAGGATTAGTGCATGGGGGATCCTCTGGGAATAAACCAATGCAAACAAAAACAAAAATTACATATTTCTTCCAAAAAAGAAACCGGGCCAATGCTTGTCTACCCAAGAACTACCACTACACGAACACCCATTCCACGTTTCCTAAAAACTACAGTCCTTGGAGTTACCACCCAGACCCGAGATTACACACCCACATAAACACTAAAAGAGTTATGGCCAGTAATGCCCTTTTGGTAGACTGCTCCAAAACTCAGAGACTCACACCCCAAAAACCAAACTTCACCTTTTCAAGGCTCTCATAAGACCACTCATCACATACACAACCTCTTGCCCCTCTCTTGCCGCCAAACAAACATCTTGAAACTGCAGCGAATCCAGAACCCCAGCATTGCGGTGGGTGCTGGGAACGAAGGGGGTGACTTCGCCACCGTGAGTCCCCTTTCACAACAGGACTAGCACCCCGCACTGGGAAAGTGTTCTGGGAAAAAACTCAGTGATAGACAAATAGACCACTTGAAACCTATCAAAACACTTGGACAACCTTTTTTAGACGAAACCATCAGACAGCCAGACATCAACCTAAATCTATTTCAATCTATTGATAATCCTGCTCCCCACTCCTTTTATACGCCCAAAACTATCCCTCCCATCTAACTCCCAATTTCTACCCTGCCCTCTCAAGAAGGGGGCTTTGACGCCCCTTTTTACCCCCCCCAAAAAACCCCTGATAACCCCTTAAAAAAACAATGCATTCTGGGATAAAGCAGTACAAAAGCAAACCACAATGACGTTTTTGGGTTTCCGCCCTATGGGAAAAGTTTGGCCTCCCGAGCCAAGTCCCCAAATTTCATTGAGCAAACCAACACAGCAGATCATCACACCAGGAACGCCCCCCTAACATGCCAACCAACGCTATGCTGCTGGGGTTTGCCCCGGGCCCTTTCCCCCTTTAACTATCGGGAAATTTTCCCCTCACCTACTATTCTTCATCTATCCAAATTTTATTTTTTACCCCCATGGGTCTTACCTGGGGTATTCCCACCTACCATTTTTTTGACCAACAGATCTTACAAAAAAAAAAAAGTGGGAAAATGTAATTGTAGTTCATTATCGGATTTATTATGTTGTTTTTACTGCTTAAGACTACAAATGTAATAGAAAATAAAAAGTTTTTATCTTAAATTGGGGGTGCTGGTGTTTGTGGATGATTGTGAAGAGAGTGGAGAGTTATCCCGGGCCCTAGGGCTGAGGGGGATAGTAGAAGTTCTTGAACTGAAGTCGATGGTTGAACTGGGGCCCCAACTTTAATCAGCCTTTTCGCCGAAGTCAGTCAGTCAGTCATTCAGTAAGTCAGTCAAGCCATTCAGAAAATCAGTCAAGCCATTCAGTAAGTCAGTCAAGCCATTCAGTAAGTCAGTCAAGTCATTTAGTAAGTCAGTCAAGTCATTTAGTAAGTCAAAGTCATTTGGTAAGTCAGTAAAGTCATTTAGTAAATCAGTCAAGTCATTTAGTAAGTCAGCCCAAGTCATTTATGTAGACAGCCTGATTGTCTGCATAGACAGCCATGCGGGGTTCGCCTGCTGAGTTCATATTTCGTGCCTGCTTAGTTTCCATAGTACCCCCAAAAGGGCAAACCCCGGGAGGGGGCCCCGCCCTACCAAAACCCCGCCTGGCCCCTCATTTGGGCCCCCCAGACAACTCTCAGTCAACAGGCCTACTCCTCTCCCCGCATGGCACAGGGCCCCTTTGGGACCATGGCCACAGACACGCAGCCTGTTAATCGCACCCTTATTACAAATAAAGTAAAAGCCTCCGAAGACTTATCATTTCAACCACGCCCCCAAGCCCAAATAACATATTGTTAAAAATTTGGTGGGGGGGGCCCCCGAGCAGTTGTGTCGGGGGGGGAAAGGGATTTAAGTTTGTCTTTCAATTCACCCAGCCTACACAAGAAGCATCCGTTTTCTAAACGAGTTATCCTGATGTCGTGTCTAAATCTCAGCGCCCCAGACACAGGTACAAAGGGATTCGGGCCCCGAAATTTGTCAAATTCCTCCGAGAAATGGCGTCACGGGGACTTCCCCCCGGCGCCCCATCTGTTTTCAGTCACGTGCTCAGCCTTGCCAGCTGTTCTGCTGTTTTTTTCAGCTCAGCACAACTATTTCACCCTTCAGGGGTGAGTTAGTGGTGATTTAAAAGGCCTAGTGTGAGTTTTCCCTTTCCCCGGGAAGTTTGGGGGGGGTGGGAAGGGCCGGGTTCCTCTCCTCTCACCCGGACACTCACGCCGCCCAAAAGTGTACGCCCCCACCATACCCACCCCTTCCCACTTCTATGCTGTTTTCTGTAAATTTTCCCGGAATTCTTCCCAAAGAATTGTGTATCCAGTGTCGAGGCCCTCAAGCCACGTGCGACCACGTGTGGGTCTGCGCCTACATCAACCCAGGGCGTCACCACCATGCTGCTGACGCCAGTGTTGCCGACCCCCACAACGCCCACCCACTGATGTCATTTGGCGAGCCCCCCCATGACATCCATCTATGTCACCCAAAACGTCACCTCGGGGCGTCCCCCCGGGATGTTGCCTGACGCCTCGCGCCCCCCCGCTGATGTCACTCGCGATGTCACGCCTGCTTCACCCGATGCCCCGAGGGTATTTTCCCACCGTGTGCATTTTTTTTTCATTATTGTCGGAAGTTTAAAGAGAAGAAAAATTAGTGTTCATTAATTATTCTTCTCAGTCAGTGTTCTCACATGTTCTTATTGCTTAGTGACGATTTTTATACAGAAAAATTTTGCTATTTAACCATGTTTTACCCACATGTGTAGTAGTGTGCAGTTTTTTTTGGTGTCCCATGTAGCACCTGTGTGTTACTTTGTCACCCCGGGGTGACCCGCACCCCCCACGCTTGACAAACTGACATTTGTAGGGCCCGGCGTCAGTTAGAGCGTCCGGCCCTTTTACCCGAAAGCTCTTTTGTTCGCCGCTCGTAATGCCTTTGCTGGGTCTTCCCGCGACCCCATTCCCCCATCGAACCGTTCCACTTCACCTCCAAGACCGTCAGTCCAGTTATTGCAGATGACCAGTCTGGGGACGCACACTGCCCTCTGCGAACTTCTACTATGAGGTGTCACCGCCAAGCCGCAGTTGCCCGTTGGCAGGGGCACTGTCAGCCCTGCCCCAGCTTCAGTGAGCAAACCCCGCACAAAGTTGATGTCACTTTGACTGCTAGCCCCCCACTGCAGTAAGGTGTAGCTGTTAGCCCCCAGATGTTTTCCAGTCGTCCCTGTCACGACTCCCCACACCGCCAGCAGGGCAGCCCAGCGACATTCCAGTCGAGGGAAAGTCCTCCTGAGTCGCTTGCCCGTCCCGTCCTGTTTCGACTACTGACCCGCCCCACTCGGGGGGGCCCAAACAGGTTTTGCCCCAGTTAATTGGGCCCCCAGCGACTACTACGATTTCTGCTTCACCTCCCAGAGGGGGCCGTAACCCCCGTTCCCCCCAGCTCATGTCTCCCCTGGGTTTCAGTATGTTCCCGGCAGGAAGGGGTGCAGTGCTGCATCGACGTCACTGCCTTAGACCCCCGAAGCACACCTTTTTTTTTTCCCCCTCTGGGGGAAAATTTTTTTTTTTTATGTCCATATGTTTAAGATATATGTATTTTTCTTTGTGTTCTGTGACCCGTTCTTTTCGGGGGAGACCCTAGTTTTTAAAGCCATTCCCCGGTCGGGGGCGACCATGGGTAGCGTGAGAAAAAAAGACAGCCTGACTGTCTGCATAGACACCATGCTGTCTGCCAGCTGAGTTCATATTTGGGGCCAGTTGTTTCCATAGTATTTCCCCCCAGAGGGGAAGCCTGTTAGGTACCCACGTCTACCAGGGCCCGGCCCCCGGCCCCCTCTCCCCGGCCCAGACAACTCTCAGTCAACCCGGCCCACCCTCTCCCTTCGCATGGCACATGGCCCCCTTTGGGCCCTGGCCACAGACACGCAGCCTGTTACTTTTGCACCCTTTTTACAAATAAAGTATGAAGCCTCCGAAGACTTATTATTTCAACCACGCCCAAGAAACGCCAAATAACATATCGTTATATTTAGTAAGTCAGCGTCATTCAGTAAGTCAGCGCATTCAGTAAGTCAGTCAAGTCATTTAGTAATCAGTCAAGCATTTAGTAAGTCAGCGTCATTTGTAAGTCAGTCAAGCATTTAGTGTCATGTTTTTTAGAAGTCAGCGTCCAGAAAGTCAGTCAAGTCTTTAGTAAGTCAGTCAAGTCATTTAGTAAGTCAAGAGCGCAGTCAAGTGTCAAGCCAGTCAGTCAGTCAAGTCAGTCAAGTCAGTCAGTCAGTTAAGTCACACAAACTTATGTTTCCTTTTTTTATTTTAAAAGTAACATTTTACGGCCAGGGTTATGTCTTTTAATATTTTTGTTTATTGTAATTCAAGATCAAAACAAAAATTTTTTCTTCACAACACAGGGGCTTGTAGCCAGGATTTTTAACCGATGAAATACGTATGAATGGGGAGGGTGGGTCCGTAGTGGCTGGGTAAGGCGGGTGGTGTCTGCTAAAACCACAAAAAAACTGCTTGTAAGAATGGTATTTGTTTTTCCTTCCCCAAACTGTAAGTTTATTCAGGATACACAGATACAGTTACAAGATTATCATACATAGCAGCTTTGTGTAGAGAACCTAGATAACCCAAAAAGTCAGAGTGACTTAGTATTTAAATTGACTGACTTTTTGGGTTATCCTAGGTTCTCTACACATATGCTGCTATGTATGATAATGTATGTAACTGTACTCACCTAATTGTGGTTGCAGGGTCGAGACTCAGCTCTTGGCCCCGTGTATCTGAATAAACTTACAGTTTGCAGGAAGGAAAACAACCCTCTCAAGCATGAGGATTCTTAGGCAGTAAATAACCATGGGCTTACACTCAAAATTTTTCCCTCCTGCCAAACCGTGTAATATCATCTTTACGTCGTAAGATGATAATGTCGCAAATCTTAAATCGTGCAATACCGGTAACATGCAACATAATCTCGTGCTAAATGACGTTCTACTGTATATAAACATTGCACCTTACCTTGGTCTAACAGGCCACATAAGTTACGTAAAAAAAGAAAATAGTGAAAAAACAAGAAATTTACGAATGGAAGTAAACAAATGTTTACTGAGTGAGCGGCATCGCCACTGTTGCCATACGGCTTATTTTCTGCCAACTTACACCTCCATATCTCGGTAAGTATTGATGGCAAAAATCTGTTTTAGGATAAAAACAATCAGAAAAATAATCTTAACATTTTGATAAGATTTTTTTTTTTTTTTAAAATTTTGCAACAAGAGAATGGCACTCAGGATTGAAGGTTGCGACAGTCAAAGAGTTAACCCTTTCAGGGTTATTGATGTACTAGTACGGCTTACGCCCTGGGGTTATTGACGTACTAGTACTCCTAAATTTTAGCGCCCTGAAGTCAAGCAGAAACAGGCTGTTAGGCCTAGATGTGATAGAATGGGTCTGTGCGGTCAGTGTGCGCAGTATAAAAAAATTCCTGCACCCCACAGTGCATAATGAGGAAAAAAAAACTCTGACCGTGTTTTTTGTTTAAAACAGCGACTTTGCAGTCTATTTTCGTATGGTATTTATGCTTGTATTATCGTTTTCTTAGTCTCATTTTATAGAATACAGTGGACCCTCGGTTAACAAATACCCCGGAAATCGTACAATTATGTAAGTATAATATTGTAAGTGCATGTGGAAGTGTATTTTTGGGGGTCTGAAATAGACTAACCTATGTAACATTATTTCTTAAGGAAGTAAATTGTCGGTAATGGCACTTGAGCAGGCTTCTGGGATGAAGTTTTTCATCAACCGAGGGTCCACTGTAGATGATATATTACAGAAATAGAGATAATTTTGGCTGGTTTCACGATGGCAAGTACCTTGAAACTAAGCGCAAAGTAGCAAAAATGTTCGATTTTGGCAGATGTTCAAGAGTAAACAAATCACACCATGAGTCCAATACACATCAACTTGCGAGTCTAATATTCTTGCACAAGTGCGCTGATATTATTTATACCATTTTTACAATGATGCAGTTGTATACATAATAGTAAATCTTCTATTTTTTGTGAGAATAAAAATTCAAAATGGAAAGCAAAAGTAATGTAAGAGGGGCCTGGAGATGTGACTAATGAACAGAGAAGATGTTATTTTAGTGCCAGGAATGTCTTCCTTGTTCATTCTGGACCCTATGTTGAAATTGGGATCGTTTGAAATTTGTGTGAAATTGGCCAAATTGCCATTTTCTGACCACTATTTTGGGTAGTTGAATTGGTAAATAGGCAGTTTCTTGTACTTAATCGATAGAAGAAATTGAGTTGTAGCGAAATAGCTATAATTTTAGTAGACTGAAACATTGGAATTTGCCGAAAATAGGGCTCAAAATGGGCTAAATTGCCGATGAGTAAATGTCATCGATACCGATAACTTCGCAAAAGCATAATTCCGTTAGTTTTGATCAATTTTCATATTTTTTGTAGCGTTATGATCGGAAAAGAATCTCTATCATTTTCATTAGATAAACAATTTTTTTTTTTTTAAATTCTTGGACCATGAGAACGAGTTTCAGAGACCCCCCTTGGACCCTGAAAGGGTTAAAGCTAAAAATAATGGCGCTATTGAATATAAAAGTAAAACAATGAAAATAAAACACTTTAGCACCAGAATTATTTTAAAGTTAAAAATAAAGGAGCTACTGAAAAATAAAACAAAGAAAATATAAACTTTAGCACCTTAATTAGCACCTTATGTGTCTAAGTAACTGAGAATCAATTACTGTTATTCACCAACAAATATGAAAATATGGATTAAGATTAATATTAAAGCTAAAAATGCATGAGGCACTGGGTATGAGATTCAATGTGAAGTTTACTGTTTAGTACCTTTTTGTAGCACCTAATGATGCTAAAAAACATACACTTTTAAGATATAGTAAAACATACACTTATAACAACATGGTAAATAATCACTTATGACAATAGTCAGACAAATAAAGGAACAGGGTATATTGTACAGTGGACCCCCGAGTTTCGTAAAAACTTCACTCCTGAAGTCTGCTCAAGTGCCATTACCGAACGAATTTACTCCCTTAAGGAAAAATTTCACGTAGGTTAGTCTATTTCAGACCCCCAAAAATACACTTCCACAAGAACTTACAAAATTATACTTACATAATTGCACGATTTCCGGGGTATTCATTAACCGAGGGTCCACTGTACTATACTACAGCACTGTACATGGTTGATATTATGTTGAGATAAGACTTAACAAGATTCAGTCAGACCAGTGATTGTGAGGAAATATGCCAGCTCTTGTTCATTTGTTATTTCAAACCTACGACTCGAATCTGGTAATTTTACCATGATAATGCCATCATGCGTAAAACACTGTTTGATTGCCACATTGTTATCACGTTTAAGTTTTTGGAGTGTGTATAGTAGGTCCTGTCACTTTTTAGTTAGGCTCTCATTAATGTACACATCACTCTTTTTCTTGATGGAGGAACTTATTAGGTCCTTTTACATCAATGGTGGTGAATCTTAACATAACACTTTGCTTTTGACCCGCCTGCCTAGCGGCCAGGCCTCCTTGATATGGCTAGTTTCAATGTTAATTTGTATCTCATCTTTTATTAGCTGAAGTGCTTTGTTAGTGCAGTTGTCAAGGTTTGTATCTGATGGTATGTTAGAGCTGGTTATAATGACAGAGTCTAGGAACTTGTCTTGTTCAGTTATGTCCCTTTGATACTGGAAGCAGCACTCCATTGGGATTCCATATTTAACTTCCAATCTTGTATAGCTTCTGACAACTTGGTGATGAGGAAATCTATTTAAAATATAAAAATAAAATAAAAAAATAAAATACTTTATTGAGACATTGTACAATTATATATGGTAGACCTAGTTATACATAGTTATTACATAGTTATTACTTAGTTATTAATGAGATGTACATGCCAAAAGCCCTAATATGCTGTGCATTGCGGGCATTCTTAGGACTACTTAATTCTAGACTACATGGTAAAAGTTATGGTTGATAATTTATAAAATAAGTAAAGTTGCATATCTAAGTTATAAAGTTTGAATATAAGTTGAACAAATCAATTAATTGTAGCAATGCAACTAATTGAGTGAGATAACAATTTAAAACAATTAATTGCATTGCAGTTAGTTTACGTGGTCATTATAATGTAAGTGTTGTGGAAATAATTAGCTAAGTATGTAATATTCATAACAGGTTTTACATTCAATTGATTAGTCAGGTTTTTACGTTAAGTGATTATTCTACTTTGCTGGGAATGTTTGATATTGAGCCATTAGCTTTGGGTGAGAAGGTGGTTTTTTAGCATCGTTTTGAATTGGGGTACAGGTAGGGTTTCTTTGGCAATGACAGGTAATGAATTCCAAATTTTCGTGCCTTTTATATGCATTGAGTTTTTACATAGTGTTAGATGGACACAGGGAACATCGAGGAGTGATCTGTGTCTAGTGTTATGGTCATGTGTCCTGTTAAAATTGGTAAGGAGAAGTTTGAGTGGTGGGTTAATATTTGCATAGAGTGTTCTATGTATGTAATAGGCACAGTAGAAAGTATGGATGTCTTGTATGGTGAGTAAGTTTAGGTTTTTGAATATTGGTGGAGTATGTTGCCTGGAGTGAGAATTTGTTATCATTCTAACTGCTGCCTTTTGTTGTGTTATTAGTGGTCTGATATGAGTTATTGATGTAGAGCCCCATGCGCAGATTCCATAGGTGAGGTAGGGGTAAATGAGTGTCTAGAGTTGATTGCAGTTTGTGTATTGCTTGGGCAAGTTTGTTAAGGCTGTCAGTTTGATTTCTAGTTCACTAATCTTTGAGTTTTGTGTCATTAGATGGCACTCTAGGTCACTAATCCTAGTGTTTTGGGTAAATTGAAAGTGCTCTAGGTCCTCAATCAGTTTTTCGTAGGTTTTGTTTTGCCATCTCAGCATAGTACAGTGGAACCTCTACTTACGAGTTTAATCCATTCCAGGAGCTTGCTCGCAACTGGATTTGCTCATTTGCAGAGTCAATTTTCCTCATTTAAATTAATTGAAATGGAATTAATCCGTTCCAGTGGAATTTCAGGCTCCACAAAATACTTCAATAACTTCCCAAATATCAACTCTATGGCTTATTTATCTATCACAATTCATCTAATAAGACCTAATAAACAATATTAATAACATAGATAGATGACATATACACTAGAATGAATGAAATATTACGTATGTGAGTAGTGTCAGTGTTGTTGTTGTTGTTGCTGCTTCTGGCATACCTTCCCGTGCTTTTATAACAGAAAACTGAGTGTTTGTAAGGCAAACTCCATTAGATCGTCTTTTTTCTATCACTTAATGGCTTAATTGCTACACTCCTAATGGTACACTCTCAATGGTACACTCTCAATGGTACACTCTCAATGGTACACTCTCAATGCTACACCTAGTTTGTGTTTATGTATGATTTCCTGCTTTAATTCCATGGAAATCATCCTCATTTTCTTCTCAGCACTGTCCTTTGCACTTGCTTTCTTAACCCTTAAACTGTCCACACGTAGATATACGTTCACTCGCGCTGACCGAATATTTTGAAAAAAAAAATCATTTTTTTTAAATGAAGAGCACATTTTTATAAACAAGAAAGGCTAAAAAAAAAAAGAAATTTGGGCCAGTACTTACCGAGATATAAGCCCGACAATTTGGTACTGGATGCTCACCTGACGGCAACATCAAGTCCTGCCGCTTGCAGAAGTAATGCCGATATACTTTTTTTCTAGTTTTTATTTTAATTTATATAATTTTTATGTTCTGATAATTACAATTTATAATAGTTCTTGTGATTTCATAGCCAATCTTTGTTCTAACACTAATATTATGTACTGAAATAGTACTCAAATAGTCACAATCACACCAACAGGTGAACAGTTTCACCTGCCTTGGTCATTTACTATTGTCTATAAATATATACAAAGTATTTATAGGTCCCAGCAATGTTTTAGACATCCTGGTGTATATATGAAACTCCTTGAAGAATGGTGTTATGACAATGGCCAAATAACTACTGATAAGGCAGTGACATTGATGAATGAATGTGTGCAGGGAACCCTTGCTTTTTCACTCTGTATCTATCTATCTGTCTGTCTATCTGTCTGTCTGTCTATCTGTCTACCTATCTGTCTGTCTATCTGTCTGTCAATCTGTCTGTCTATCTGTCTGTCTATCTGTCTGTCTATCTATCTGTCTATCTATCTATCTGTCTATCTATCTATCTGTCTGTATTTGTCTGTCTATCTGTCTAGGTCTGCTTATCTGTCTTTCTGTTTGCCTGTGTGCCTGGAGTATATGAAACTCCTTGAAGAATGGTGTGTTGACAAGTGTCAGATAACTCTTGACAGCCCAGTGACATTTGATAAATGTCAGCAGTGCTGGAGGGAACCCTCCCTTTTTCAATATCTGTCTGTCTGTCTGTGTCTGTCTGTGTCTGTCTATCTGTCTGTCTATCTGTCTGTCTGTCTATCTATCTGTCTGTTTGTCTAGCTCTGCTTATGTCTGTCTAAGTCTGCTTATCTGTCTGCCTGTGTATGTCTTTCCGTCTGCTTGTCTCAGTCTCAGAGTGCGTCTCGTAAGCCAACAGGTATTATACACGATGCAGAAGTGACGATGCGTATTACTTGCCAGGGTTTCCATGCTTATTATGTATTATATCTACAAGTATTGTATAGCATTTTGCCTGGAATTTTGGGTTATCCTAGGTAATTTACACTATGTATAATAACTGTACTTATGTGTACATGTGAGAAAGAGACAGATATAGGACATATAGATATAGATAGATATATAGACAGACAAAGATATAGATAGACAAAGATATAGACAGATAAAGATTTGGACAGATAGAGTTATAGACAGATAGAGAGACAGCCAAAGCCAGCCAGCCTGCCGAATACATAAGAACATAAGAAAGAAAGAAGGAACACTGCAGCAGGCCTACTGGCCCAAGCCAGCCAGCCTGCTGAATACAAAAGAACATAAGAAAGAAGGAATACTGCAGCAGGCCTACTGGCCCATGCAAGGCTGGTCCATGTCACCCCCCAACTTAGACCAATGACCCACCTAGTCAGGTCACATCCTCTGAAGGAAGGAGCATGGCATCAGACATAGTAGCACAAGCTTGTCAGGTCCAACTCACACCCATCCACAGCCACTCATGTATTTATCTAGCCTATTTTTACTTTCCTCTTATAAGGGGAGTGTTAATGCGACATAACATCATTGAATCCCTGGTGTTTGCCACACTATTTGCTCTAGGTGGCACTCAATCAAACTGGTGCTCCCACAAGGTACTAAGTGGTCCCCGATTTTTTTAACCCTTTGACTGTCGCAACACAATCCTGAGTGCTCTCCTGTTGTCGCAAAATTTTAAAAAAATAAATAATTTATTTTTTCTTATGACATGAT
This sequence comes from Cherax destructor, assembly GCA_009830355.1. Lineage (NCBI taxonomy): Eukaryota > Metazoa > Arthropoda > Malacostraca > Decapoda > Parastacidae > Cherax > Cherax destructor. Next base: position 19,195 of record WNWK01014868.1, read on the forward strand.
AGAGAATCGTTTCCCGATGGTAAAGACACCAAAAGTTTGAAATTTGATTGAAAACTCATGGAATTACGCTCTCGTGAAGTTAGTGATCTCAGCAATATATACGCATTGGCAATTTCGCCGACTTTGAGCCCTACTTTCGGTAAATTCCATTGTTCCAGTTGACCAAACTCATAGATATTTCTTTAGAACTCCATTTGTTCTATCGATTGAGTACAAGAAACCACCAATTTATCGATTTCAACTACCCAATAAAGTGATCAGAAATTGGCAATTTGGCCAATTTCATGGAAAATAAAAAAGTTGTCAATTTCAAAATAGGGTCCAGAATAAACAATGCAGACATTCCTGGCACTAAAATAAGATGTTATCTGTTCATTAGTCACGTCTTTAGGCCCCTCTTATATTACTTTTGGTTTCTATTTTGATTTTTATTCACATAAAAATAGAAGATTTACCGTTATGCAGACTATTGCATTATTGTAAAAATGGTATAAATAATATCAGTGCACTTGTGAAAGAATATTAGACTCGCCAATTGATGTGTATTGGACGCGTGGCGGGATTTGTTTACTCTTGAACATTTGCAAAATCGAACATTTCTAATATTTTGAGCTCAATTTCAAGGTCATTTTCATCATAAAACTAATCAAAATCATCTTTATTTCTGTAGTATGTTGTCCATTCTATCAAATGAGACCATAAAAAAAGAGAATACAACCATAAATACTATACGAAAATACACCTCAAAGTTGGCGTTTAATCCAAAAAAATGGTCAGTTTTTTTTTCTCTCATTACATACTGTGTGCTGCAGGATTTTTTTATACTGCACACTGACCACAGACCCATTCTCTCATATGTGGGCCTACCAGCTTTCTCCCATTTGATTTGAAGCCGCTAGAATTTAGGTGTATTGATACGTCCGAAACAGTGGCTCGTAAGACGTATATATACGACCGAAACAGTCAAAGGGTTAATACTGCGCACACTGAGGGCGCAGACCCATTCTCTCATGTCTAGGCGACTCAGGCCTATCGCACTAAATTTGAACGAATGTACAACGTAGATGTACGTTCGGTCAGCTACGCACGTGAACGTATATCTACGTGTGGACAGTTTAAGGGTTAAGATCCATGGTTAGAAAGAAGAAATTTCGCAAAATAACTGCAAGAAATGTAATAAAAACACAAAAAATTTCCTCCCTCCCTGAGCAGCGATGTTTTGATGCACACTACCATCTAGTGGTGGCGATCTGAAACTCACTTATAGTATTATTATTACAGTGGATCCCCTCTATTCGAACGGCTCGGCAATAGAACATATCGTTATTAGAACAAGAAAATAGATATCGCCATGCAAACAAAATATCACGATTCGAACAAGTGCGTCCATCACCTGTCCGCCCAGGCGCTTGGAGAGCCAGTCCCGCGTTGTTTACACTCGAGAGAACATTACCCTGCACGCTCATCCAGACATTTCACACTTAATTATAATTGTTTGGAGTTTGTTCATTAAGTGTGAGGCAGTGGTGGTAGAGGCAGTGGTGGTAGAGGCAGTGGTGAGAGGCAGTGGTGGTAGAGGCAGTGGTGGTAGAGGCAGTAGTGGTAGAGGCAGTGGTGAGAGGCAGTGGTGGTAGAGGCAGTGGTGAGAGGCAGTGGTGGTAGAGGTAGTGGTGAGAGGCAGTGGTGAGAGGCAGTGGTGGTAGAGGAAGTGGTGGTAGAGGCAGTAGTGGTAGAGGCAGTGGTGAGAGGCAGTGGTGGTAGAGGCAGTGGTGAGAGGCAGTGGTGGTAGAGGCAGTAGTGGTAGAAGCAGTATTGAGAGGCAGTGGTGGTAGAGGCAGTGGTGGTAGAGGCAGTGGTGGTAGAGGCAGTGGTGGTAGAGGCAGTGGTGAGAGGCAGTGGTGGTAGAGGCAGTGGTGGTAGAGCAGTGGTGGTAGAGGCAGTGAGTGGTAGAGGCAGTGGTGGTAGAGGTAGTGGTGAGAGGCAGTGGTGAGGGGGCAGTGGTGGTAGAGGGGAAGTGATGGTTGAGGCAGTAGGGGAGAGGCAGTGGTAGTAGAGGCAGTGGTGGTAGAGGGGCAGTAGTGGTAGAGGCAGTGGTGGTAGAGGCAGTGGTGGTAGAGGAGTGGTGGTAGAGGCAGTATGAGCAGGGCATGGTGGTAGAGGCAGTAGGGGGTAGAGGCAGTAGTGGAAGTCAGGGTGGTGAAGCAGTAGTGAGAGGCAGTGGTGAGAGCAGTGGTTAGGAGGCAGTGGTGGAGAGGCAGTAGTGGTAGAGGCAGTAGGTGGTAGAGGCAGTAGTGAGAGGCAGTGGTGAGAGGCAGTGGTAGAGGAGTAGTAGTGAGAGGCAGTAGTGAGAGGCAGTGGTGAGAGGCAGTGGTGGTAGAGGCAGTAGTGGTAGAGGCAGTGAGATGAGAAGTGTGTGGTAGAGGCAGTGGTGGTAGAGGCAGTGGTGAGAGGTAGTGGTGAGAGGAGTGGTGGTAGAGGCAGTGAGTGAGAGGCAGTGGTGAGAGGCAGTAGTGGTAGAGGAAGTGGTGGTAGAGGCAGTGGTGAGAGGCAGTGATGAGAGGCAGTGGTGGTAGAGGCAGTGGTGGTAGAGGCAGTGGTGAGGGCAGTGGTGAGATGCAGTGGTGGTAGAGGCAGTAGTGGTAGAGGCGGTGGTGGTAGGCAGTGGTGAGATGCAGTGGTGGTAGAGGCAGTAGTGGTAGAGGCAGTGGTGGTAGGCAGTGGTGAGAGGCAGTGGTGGTAGAGGCAGTAGTGGTAGAGGCAGTGGTGAAGGCAGTGATGAAGGCAGTGGTGAGGCAGTGTTGAGGCTTTGGGGGTAGAGGCAGTAGTGGTAGAGGCAGTGGTGGTAGAGGCAGTGGTGAGAGGGGAGTGGTGAGAGGCAGTGGTGAGAGGCAGTGGTGAGAGGCAGTGGTGAGAGGCAGTGGTGGCTAACCCCCAGCATACTCAAGTCCATTAATATAAAGCACCTATAAGAAAAACCGTACAGAATGGGACAAATATCAAGAGAACAAACAAACGCTACTCATCAAACCTAACGAGTCTGATAAGAGTCAAAAAACTGTACTATGAGAACAGATTACATAACTTAAAAGGTGATATAAAAAAGACCTGGAAAACCCTATCTGAAATCCTAGGAACAAAAAAGATATCCACAAACAGAACAATCAAACTAACAAAACCAGATGAACCCCTACTCCCACCTATTGAAACAGCAAACAAACTCAATGATTTCTTCTCCACCATAGGTAAAAAGCTGGCAAGCAAAATCCCAAGTTCTAATACTCCACCTAACGACTATCTCACTGGCACCTATCCGAACACACTATTCCTAGCCCCAACCAACCCAATAGAAGTTTCACTTATAATCAACACATTAAAAGATAAAGAAGCAAATACAAAGTGGGAGTTGTCACAGTTGCTTTTTGCTGATGACACTGTGCTTTTGGGAGATTCTGAAGAGAAGTTGCAGAGGTTGGTGGATGAATTTGGTAGGGTGTGTAAAAGAAGAAAATTGAAAGTGAATATAGGAAAGAGTAAGGTGATGAGGATAACAAAAAGAATAGGTGACGAAAGATTGGATATCAGATTGGAGGGAGAGATTATGGAGGAGGTGAATGTATTCAGATATTTGGGAGTGGACATGTCGGCGGATGGGTCTATGAAGGATGAGGTGAATCATAGAATTGATGAGGGAAAAAGGGTGAGTGGAGCACTTCGGAGTCTGTGGAGACAAAGAACCTTGTCCATGGAAGTAAAGAAGGGAATGTATGAGAGTATAGTTATACCAACGCTCTTATATGGGTGTGAAGCATGGGTGATGAATGTTGCAACGAGGAGAAGGCTGGAGGCAGTGGAGATGTCATGTCTAAGGTCAATGTGTGGTGTGAATATAATGCAGAGAATTCGGAGTTTGGAAATTAGGAGGAGGTGCGGGATTACCAAACGATTGTCCAGAGAGCTGAGGAGGGTTGTTGAGGTGGTTTGGACATGTAGAGAGAATGGAACGAGACAGAGTGACTTCGAGTGTATAAATCTGTAGTGGAGGAAGGCGGGGTAGGGGTCGGCCTAGGAAAGGTTGGAGGGAGGGGTAAAGGAAGTTTTGTGTGTGAGGGCTTGGACTTCCAGCAAGCATGTGTGAGCGTATTTGATAGGAGTGAATGGAGGCATATGGTTTTTAATACTTGACGTGCTGTTGGAGTGTGAGCAAAGTAACATTTATGAAGGGATTCAGGGAAACCGGCAGGCCGGACTTGAGTCCTGGAGATGGGAAGTACAGTGTCTGCACTCTGAAGGAGGGGTGTTAATGTTGCAGTTTTATAACTGTAGTGTAAAGCACCCCTCTGGCAAGACAGTGATGGAGTGAATGATGATGAAAGTTTTTCTTTTTCGGGCCACCCTGCCTTGGTGGGAATCGGCCGATGTGTTAATAAAAAAAAAAAAAAAAAAAAAAAAAAAAATTAAAAAACAAAGCAGGTGACCTAAATAACTTACCACCTTATATATACAAAAAAGCCTCTCAAGTTCTCTCACCAATTATTGCAACACTTTTTAACAAATCCATTGAATCCTCTACCTTCCTATCAATACTCAAAATAGCGAGGGTCACCCCAATACATAAGGGAGGAGATCAAGCAGACCTGAATAATTACAGGCCGATATCTAACTTACCCCTTCTCTCCAAAATCTTTGAAAAATTAATTCATAGACAAATATATTCCTACCTCACCTCCAACAACGTACTCAACCACTGTCAATTTGGATTCAGGCCTAATAAAAATACAAATGATGCCATTATACACATGTTAGAAATAATTTACACCGCCCTTGAGAAAAAAGAAATCCCAGTGGGAATCTTCATTGATTTACGTAAAGCTTTTGATACAGTTGACCATGATCTGTTACACTTAAAATTATCGCACTATGGTATAAGAAGTTCAGCTCTGAGTTACTAAACTACCTAAAATCATACCTTAGCAACAGAAACCAATATGTGTACACAAATGGAGCTAGCTCCACCGCGCAAACTACGTATTACCGTAGGTGTCCCACAGGGAAGTGTTCTTGGCCCACTACTCTTTCTCATTTACATTAACGACCTACCAAATGCATCTCAACTACTCAAACCCATACTTTTTGCAGATGACACTACATACGTTATCTCTCACCCAAGCCCAGACACACTAGCCAACACTGCAAATACTGAATTGCAGAAAATATCTACCTGGATGATGACCAACAAACTTACTCTCAATATTGATAAAACCTATTTTATCCAGTTTGGGAACAGAGCTGCAAACGCACCACTTAACATAATGATAAACGGGTCCCCTATCGCAAAACTCACAGAGGGAAAATTCTTAGGAATACATCTTGACAGTGGCCTCAAATTTCAGACACATATACAACAAATCTCCAAGAAAGTCTCAAAGACCGTGGGAATACTATCCAAGATATGGTACTATGTTCCACAACCAGCTCTCCTTACCCTATATCACTCACTCATTTACCCCTACCTCACCTATGGAATCTGCGCATGGGGCTCTACATCAATAACTCATCTCAGACCACTAATAACACAACAAAAGGCAGCAGTTAGAATGATAACAAATTCCCACTCCAGGCAACATACTCCACCAATATTCAAAAACCTAAACTTACTCACCATACAAGACATCCATACTTTTTACTGTGCCTATTACATACATAGAACACTCTATGCAGATATTAACCCACCACTCAAACTTCTCCTTACTAATTTTAACAGGACACATGACCATAACACTAGACACAGATCACTCCTCGATGTTCCCCGTGTCCACCTAACACTATGTAAAAACTCAATGCACATAAAAGGCACGAAAATTTGGAATTCATTACCTGTCATTGCCAAAGAAACCCTACCTGTACCCCAATTCAAAGCGATGCTAAAAAACCACCTTCTCACCCAAAGCTAATTGCTCCATATCAACCATTCCCAGCAAAGTAGAATAATCACTTAACGTAAAACCTGACTTTAAAGTCAATGTATTGTATGAATGAACGAATGAATGAATGTAAAACCTATTATGAATAATACTTACTTAGCTAATTATTCCCCAACACTTACATTATAATGACCACGTAAACTAACTGCAATGCAATTAATTGTTTTAAATTGTTATCTCACTCAATTAGTTGCATTGCTGCAATAAATTGCTACAATTAATTGATATATTCAATTGTAGCAATAAATTGCTACAATTAATTGATATGTTCAACTTATATTCAAACTTTAAAACTTAGATATGCAACTTTACTTATTTTATAAATTATCAACCATAACTTTTTATTATTTTATTATTATTATTGCTTTAATTTGTTTAATCTGATTTAATTAATTTTATAATGAAGACAAAAGTACAAAACTATGTTCAAATTTCATAGCTTAAATACTCACCTTTACTCATTGTATACTATCTACAAAAATTCTTACAATTTAGTTTTAAGTTAATTTTAAGTTTGCCCAAAATGCCCTGCATACTAGGGGCTTTTGGCATGTACACCTCATGTAATCTCAATAACCAAATGTAATTCTTTGTATCATGTCCAAATAAAAATTATTATTATTATTATTATTATACCCAGATGTTGCACATGTGTCTTTATTTCATTCTTTATACAAGACCTGCTACAGTTGCTATAGACTCCTTTATACAAGACCTGCTACAGTTGCTATGGACCCCTTTATGACCTACAAGTTGCAGGCCTTTATAAAAGCTGCACAGTTGCTATGGACTCTTATCAAGGCTTACATTGCTATGACCTTTATAAGACCTGCTAAGCTATGGACCCCTTTATCAAGACCTACTAAGTTGCTATGGACTCTTTATAAAGAGCTGCTACAGTTGCTATGGACTCTTTTATACAAGAGCTGCTACAGTTGCTATGGACCCCTTTATACAAGACCTGCTACAGTTGCTATGGACTCCTTTATACAAGACCTGCTACAGTTGCTATGGACTTCTTTATACAAGACCTGCTACAGTTGCTATGGACCCCTATATACAAGACCTACTACAGTTGCTATGGACTCCTTTATAAAGAGCTGCTACAGTTGCTATGGACCCCTTTTACAAGACCTGCTACAGTTGCTATGGACTCCTTTATACAAGACCTGCTACAGTTGCTATGGACTCCTTTATACAAGACCTGTTACAGTTGCTATGGACTCCTTTATACAAGACCTGCTACAGTTGCTATGGACTCCTTTATACAAGACCTGTTACAGTTGCTATGGACTCCTTTATACAAGACCTGCTAGTTGCTATTCACCCTTATATACAAGACCTGCTACAGTTGCTATGAACCCCTTTATAGAAGACCTGCTCCAGTTGCTTATCATGGCTGCTTGTATTCTTCTTTTCAAATAAAATCTCTTCTTATTCACAGTAATTGTTTAAATTTTATTCCTCCTATGTTCAGTAGTTTCTAAATTAGTCTTTACTGGGAAGGCTTATCGAAAACTTTCTTAAATCCAAATACATAAATGCAAACTGACCATCCATTTGTTTCTTTAATAATTTTTGTGACTGTAATAATCACTAGATTTACTATACAAAAATTTGTTAATCAAAATCAAACTGTTTGCCAGTTAGTATGAATTTGCTTTCAAGATATTATTATTAGTATCTTCATTTCATTCATGTCTAAGCACTAAACTGTAGAACTTATACAGCCCCTTGGGGAATGTGAAATAATCAGGTTCGATCCAAGGGAGGTCAGGTCTAATTCCTTGGATTGAGCCCCTCACTGACATAAGGGAACCTCTCTTAAGTGGTCCAAATTTTTTCTAATGACTTCCTTTAGTGCAGTATTGTTATTATACAGAATACCTGTATTTTTTACACTTACTGCCCTGTTATCCACTTATTTAATCTTTATGAATTAGGGCTGCTTGAAGATAGCCATTTTATTCAATTGCAAGTAGTGTATTGTGACTCGCTGGAAGCAGCAGCAGTACTGCAGAGGTGAAGCTAGCCTATTATACTGCACTTCCTACAGAAGTTATAAATTTACCTTGTGTAATGGATTACTACTGATGCTAAGAGTATCTTATGAGGGACTTTTCATAATCTTTTTCAATTATAGGTTGTCAATAAGGAATTCCATGAATATAGAAGGGACATTTTAGTTTCTAGTGCATCATGATTATTATTATTTTAACGACCATCTTTTGGCAAGGCTGGGTGACCCCAATAAAACAAACTACCATTATTTATTCAATTGCCATCTACCCAACAGTGCACTGACATTACAATCAGATTGCCTTCTGACTGTAACATCCTCACCCCTCCTTCACAGTGAAGCAAGTTCCATTACAAACCACTCGTCTCAATTCACTCCTATCTAACATGCTCTCACAAGCCTGCGAGAAATTCAAGTCCCTAAGAAACAAAAGATTTTTTTTTTACATCCTCCCTACAACCATTCCTGGCATAACCCCTACCTTTCACATTTTCCACCCCAGATTTATACACCCTTTTGTCAACCTATTCCTCTCCCACCTTTCTACATGCCCAAACCACTTCAACAGTCCCTTATTATTATTTATTAAATTTTTTTATACCTTTTACATAAAATTGGACCACCCATACTACTTTCAAGAGAGTGTACATGTTGAACCATTCATTTAAGTGGCTCTCTTTGATATATGGTACATATGAGCATAAACGTATACTGTATACTTTGAAACTACTAATTATTATTACATTCATGGAGATAAATGTAAATGGGGAACCTTTAATTGAGCTATGTGTAGAAAGAGGTTTGGTAATAAGTAATACTACATATTTTATGAAAAAGAGGATAAATAAGTATACAAGGTATGATATACCACATAATGAAAGTAGTTTGTTAGAATATGTATTGGTGGATAAAAGGTTGATGAGTAGGCTTCAGGATGTACATGTTTTTAGAGGGGCAACGGATATATTGGATCATTATTTAGTTGTAGCTATAGTTAGAGTAAAAGGTAGATGGGACAAAAAGAAAATGGGAACAGCAAGTAAGAGAGGGGTAAAAGTATATAAACTAAGGGAGGAGGAAGTTAGGGTGAGATATAAGCAACTATTGGCAGAAAGGTGGGCTAGTGTAAGTGTATCAGTAGTGGGGGGGTTGAAGAGGGTTGGGATAGTTTTAAAAATGCAGTATTAGAATGTGGGGCAGAAGTTTGTGGCTATAGGAGGGTGGGTGCAGGAGGAAAGAGGAGGGAGTGGTGGAATTAAGAAGTAAAGGGTGTGATAAAAGAGAATGTAGCTTATGAGAGTAAAAGAAAGGTGAAGAGAGTGGTGAGAGAATGCAAAAGGAGATCAGATGAAAGAGTGGGAGAGGCTCTGTCAAGAAATCTTGCTGAAAACAAGAAAAATTTTTGGAGTGAGATAAACAAGTTAAGAAAGCCTAGGAACGAATGGATTTGTCAGTTAAAAACAGAGTACGGGAGTTAGTAGATGGGGAGGTGGAGGTATTGGGTAGATGGCGGGAATATTTTGAGGAACTTTTAAATGTCGATGAAAAAAGGGAGGTGGTAATTTCATGCACTGGCCAGGGAGGTACAACATCATTTAGGAGTGAAGAAGAGCAGGATGTTAGTGTGGGGGAGGTGCGTGAGGCATTACATAGAATGAAAGGGGGTAAAGCAGCTGGAACTGACGGGATCATGACAGAAATGTTAAAAGCAGGGGAGATATAGTGTTGGAGTGGTTGGTATTTTTGTTTAATAAATGTACGAAAGAGGGGAAGAGGGTAGGTCTTAGACAGGGATGTGTAATGTCACCATGGTTGTTTAGTATATTTATAGATGGGGTTGTAAAAGAAGTAAATGCTAGGGTGTTGGGGAGGGGTGGGATTAAATTATGAGAAATTAAATGAAAAATGGGAGTTGACACAGTTACGTTTTGCTGATGATACTGTGCTTATGGGAGATTCTAAAGAAAAGTTGCAAAAGTTAGTGGAAGAGTTTGGGAGGGTGTGTAAGGGTAGAAAGTTGAAAGTGAACATAGATAAGAGTAAGGTGATGAGGGTATCAAACGATTTAAATAAAGAAAAAATGGATATCACATTGGAGAGAGGGATTATGGAAGAAGTAGTAAATGTTTTCAGATATTTGGGAGTTGATGTGTCAGCGGATGGGTTTATGAAGGATGAGGTTAACCATAGAATTGATAAAGGAAAAAAGGTGAGTGGTGCGTTGAGGTATCTGTGGAGACAAAAAAACGTTATCCATGGAGGCAAAGAAGGGAATGTACGAAAGTATAGTGGTACCAACACTCTAATATGGGTGTAAAGCATGGGTTGTAAATGCGGCAGCGAGGAGGCGGCTGGAGGCAGTGGAGATGTCCTGTCTAAGGGCAATGTGTGGTGTAAATATTATGCAGAAAATTCGGAGGTGTGAAGTTACTAAAAGTATTTGTCAAAGGGCTGAAGAGGGGTTGTTGAGGTGGTTTGGTCATTTAGAGAAAATGGATCAAAGTAGAATGACTTGGAGAGCGTATAAATCTGTAGGGGAAGGAAGGCGGGGTAGGGGTCGTCCTTGAAAAGGTTGGAGGGGGTGGGTAAAGGAGGTTTTGTGGGTGAGAGGCTTGGACTTCCAGGAATCATGTGTGAGCGTGTTAGATAGGAGTGAATGGAGACGAATGGTTTTTGGGACCTGACGAGCTGTTGCAGTGTGGCAGGGTAACATTTTGTGAAGGGATTCAGGGAAACCAATTAATTGATTTAGTTGGACTTGAGTCCTGGAAATGGGAAGTACAATGCCTGCACTTTAAAGGAGGGGTTTGGGATATTGGCAGTTTGGAGGGACGTCTAAGCTGTCGTATCTGAGTGCCTTTGCAAAGACAGTGATTATGTATGAGTGATGGTGAGTGTTAAATGATGGTGAAAGTTTGTTTTCTCTTTGGGTTTTTCTTTCTTTTTGGGTCACCCTGCCTCGGTGGGAAACGGCCGACATGTTACAGAATTTTTTTTTTAATCCCAGCCCTCTCACCAACACCCTAGCATTTACTTCTTTTGTAACCCCATCTATAAATATGTTAAACAACCATGGTGACTTTACACATCCCTGTCTAAGACCTACTTTTCTGGGAAGTAATCTCCCTCTCTCCTACACACCCTAACCTGAGCCTCACTATCCTCATAAAAACTCTTTACAGGATTTAGTAACTTACTGCCTATTCCATACACTTGCAACATCTGCCACACTGCTCCCCTATCCACTCTATCATATGCCTTTTCTAAATCCATCAATGCAATAAAAACTTCCCTACGTTTATTTAAATACATATATGTACTGTTCACATATATGCTTCAATGTAAACACCTGATCTACACATCTCCTACCCATACTATACATATACATTAGTAAGTTATTATGCATCTTTTTCCTCACTTCCAATTATGTGATTTTGAAAACACCAATACTCATTTCTTTTAGTTTGTATGATCCCAGTTCTAAACATCAGTTTAGAACTGGGATCATAAAAGTCGTTGCAGAAAGAGTTTTGGCCATTTTACTTACTACAAGAATATATCAATCTATGCTACAGCTGTGTACATTATGTATTTTGAGACTGTATCAACATGCGTTTTACCCTCTGTCGCTTCTAATCTATGCATTTTATATCTCAATAAGACCTTAATAACAGCTATTTTGCCTCTTTTGGCAGTTTTCTTTAATAATATCCAGATTCAGTATTGTACTTAAAATGTAATTTTTATCTGTTTTAATCTCTGGTTGGTTCTGTTGGTTATTTGTTTTAAAATTTCAATTTATTTTAGATTTCTTTTATATGGCTGCATACACACTGCTCATTACCTCAGCATGCATTTCCAATTTGTGTAACACTGTTCTTTCTGTGACTATGTTGAATGTAGTGATGGGACAATATCACAATTTTTGCTGATACTAATACCAACACAGTACGTATACTCAATTTCAGGCAGATACTGATACCATCAAAATTTGGCAATACCTGTTGATATTAACCCTTTCGGGGTCGGTGCCGTACTAGTACATTTTACGAGCAGGGGTTGGTGCCGTACTAGTACGCCCAAATTCTAGTGGCCTCAATTTATGCAGAAAACGTCAGGTAGGCATACATATGAAACAATGGGTCTGTGTGGTCAGTGTGCGCAGTATAAAAAAAATCCTGCAGCACACACTGCATAATGAGAAAAAAAAAGCTGACCGTTTTTTCGATTAAAACAGTGACTTTGCAGTCGATTTTCGTATGGTATTTATTGATGTATTCTCGTTTTCTTGGTATCATTTGATAGAATGGAACATATATTACAGAAATAGAGATGATTTTGATTGGTATGACAATGACAAGTACCTTGAAATTGAGCTCAAAGTAGCGAAAATGTTCAATTTTTGACGATGTTCAAGAGTAAACAAATCACACCATGCGTCCAATACACATCAACTGGCGAGTCTTATATTCATGCACAAGTGCTCTGATATTATTTATACCATTTTTACAATGATGCAGTTGTATACATAACAGTAAATCTTCTACTTTTTGTGTGAGAATAAAAATTCAAAATGGAAAGCAAAAGTAATGAAACAGGGGCCTGGAGACGTGGCTAATGAACAGAGAACATGTTATTTTAGTGCCAGAAATGTCTGCCTTGTTTACTCTGGACCCTATTTTGAAATTGGCATCGTTTGAATTTGCGTGAAATTGGAAAATTGCCATTTTCTGACCACTATTTTGGGTAGATGAAATTTGTAAATAGGCGGTTTCTTGTACTCAATCGATAGAAGAAATGGAGTTCTAGCGAAATAGCTATAAGTTTAGGAGACTGAAACATTGGAATTTGTCGAAAATAGGGCTCGAAGTGGGTGAAATTGCCGATGCGTCAGTGTCATAGATACCGCGAACTTCGCGAAAGCATAATTCCATTAGTTTTCGATCAAATTTCATAATTTTGGTGGCGTTATGATCGGAAAAAGATTCTCTATCATTTCATAAGAAAAAATTATTTTTTTTTTCCAAAAAAATTTTCAACCCCAGGAACATGTTTCCGAGAAGGCCTGTCGACACCCAAAGGGTTAATGCATGTACCACCAAAATTGGTCAATACCCATTGATAGTAGTACTCAATTATTATTATTATAATCAAATAGAAGCGCTAAACCACAGGGGTCATACAGCGCTGCACTAGTACTCAATTTTAGGCTGATACCAATACCATCAAAATTAGCCAATGCCCAACAATACCGATACTCTGGCACACCCCTAGATAAAGATTTTCTTGCAATATAGTAATAAATTATCTATCCACCCTTCTCTTTCCAGACTGATTTATTTGATAATGTGACACCTATTCAAATTTTTTATATAATTTTTTTTATTGCAGATTTGTACAAATTAAACAATTAAATGATTAGAATATAAAACTAGAAAAATTTAGTCTATCTTTTTTGTATTTATGTTTGACTTTGTAGGCCAGTCCCTGGACCTATTATGTGTGTCTGTAATATTTTGACAGCTGCCCACAGGATGAGTATGGGGTGCATAATAGATATTAAAGTAGTGTGCTATAATACATGTACAAAAGCTTCTCCTAAAACTAAAATGTAAATACAGTGGACCCCCGAGTTTCGGTCATACTTCGTTCCAGAAGGCTGCTCAAGTGCCATTACTGAATAAATTTGCTCCCTTAAGGAATAATGTAAAGTAGGTTAGTCCATTTCAGACCCCCAAAAATACACTTACAAAAGCACTTACAATAATACACTTACATAATTGTTCGAGTTTTGAGGTGACCGAAACTTGGGGGTCCACTGTATGTCTACTTTTTTATGATAAATGTATAAAGTACAAAATGAAACATAATTTGTCACTTTTTATACCTGGACATTTTTTTTTAACAGTTATCCTCTCTTAATGACATTCTGATGCAGAGTTTACCTGGATAGGGTTTTGGGGGTCAACGCCCCTGCGGCCCAGTCTGAGACCAGGCCTCAAGTACATAATTATGTCTACCTACCTACCTTGAGGTCGTGCCGAGGGTCAATGTCCTCACGTGTAAATTTACTTGCTTGTGTATTTGTATATACGTACAGTGGAACCTCGGTTTTTGTATGTAAAACTACAGTTATTCTCTATAAAATGTAATTTTTGTTAATATCTTTGGGTGTCTGGAACGGAATAATTGGATTTACATTATTTCTTATGGGAAATATTGCTTCCGTTTTCGTATGATTTGGTTTATCGTCAGACTTTTTCGAACAGATTAATCATGAAAACCGAGGTTCCACTGTACTTGCATATACAGTGGTCCCTCGGTTTTCGCCGAAAATTCGTTCCAGAATGCTGCTCAAGTGCCATTACCGAACGAAATTACTTCCTTAAGAAATAATGTCACGTAGGTTAGTCTATTTCAGACCCCCAAAAATACACTTGCAACAGCACTTACGAAAATACACTTACATAAATGTTCGAGTTTGGAGATGCACGAAAACCAAGGGACTACTGTATACGTGTATGTGCCTGCCTATGTAAGATTAGTTACTTATGCTAATGTGTGTGGGGGGGAGGGGAATTATGGATGAAGTGTGAGAATCCTTCTTTCACCAGACAACATTTGAGTTGATTCTGAATTACTGTATGCTCCTTCAGTATAGAGTACACGAGACAAATCAGAGGAAAATTTCACTAAACAACACACTTGGTTCTGATATGCAAGTGTTATTAACTTCTTCCTTCCAGTCTAACTGGTGGCAGCCCATGTACTGACTGGGTGCACAAATAGCAGTGAAGCTCTTGATAGTGGATAGACAAATTTACATTTCTATATTTCTTCTTTTTTTGGGTCACCTTACCTCGGTAGAAGATGGCTGGCATGTTAAAAAATGTCTTTGAATGCTGCTGTAGTATAAATTGAAGATAATGAATTTAAAAACATTCATATGGTTAGTTTTTATTTTGTACATGTTCTATTGTAAAAAACTACGTTGGTAAATTTCCCTAATTATTATAGTAATGGCATTAATACATTATTTAAATCATAAGAAATCCCAAATAGATACGCTAATTGAGTTTAATAAATCCATTAAGCATACATATTTCCAAAATAATCCACTGCTAGTTTCAGTTCTCTGCTGCTAGAATTGTGCCAAAAGGTCATATTTCTGTACTGTATAGCATTTCCGTGATGGTGCTAATTACAGTGGTACCTCGAGTTACGATGGTCCCCAAAATCGCCCTTTTATGTAAGTTTATTTTTTTTAAATGCTTTTGTAAGTATATTTTTGGGGGTGTAAAAGGACTAGTCTATTTTACATTATTCCTTATGTGGATAAATTCGTTTGGTAATGGCACTTGAACAGCATTCTCGAACGAAAAAATATTGTAACTCGAGGTACCACTGTACTAAGTTTTCATAGAAAATACTCATTAAAAAAAGGTTATGGAGTCCAGTGAATTTATGTTGCCTATACAATTTTAAATCCATGACCAATCTTGATTTTAAGCCATGAGAGCAATACGTACATTTATGCAATCATATTTCCTTAAATAATCTTCCTTATCATCCCATTTGACCATAAACAGTATACCTAGTGCAAGAGCTCTTTCATAGGAAACTGTCCAGATGAGAAGGCAGATAATCTTGCAAATCTCTCTCTCAAATCACCATGCCAAGAAGCCAACTATTATTGATGAGTGATCCATTTGTTTTTTGTTTTCATTTGTTCTTATCTTTTTTTAAGTTAGATTTGTTTATGTCATTAATATATATGTATTTCTTCAATATATATTTAGTATAAATTGACAAGGTGCATAAAACACTTCAGGCAAATATTTTTAATTATGGTACGGTATTAATGAGGATCTATGGAAAAATGCAATTTGAACCTGACAGCTTGATATATGACAGACTTTTATAAAACACACTTATGTCTTAAGCAATGATTACCTATACAAAATTTATAAAACGCATAATGCTAAATTTAAGTTTTAACATCAATAGACTTTATATAGAGTGGTCTGGAAACTTGCTGTCGTCTTATGTTGCCGGTACCCCAGATCTTTGTTATCGTGTTAGGTGGCATATTTACTGGTCTTGGATATGGAGTCTTGTAGTGCAATGCTGAAAGAAATATGTATCATTAAATGCCAGAACATTTACTACTCTAATAAAAATTGAGGAAGTATTTTACTCAATATGATAATTATTTAACATTGCTTATTAAAATAACTTCAAACTCATAATTGCAATAAAATGTAAATACCAGTTATGTACAGTGGAACTCCAATTTTCGTCTGGTACGAATTCGGATTTTGACCACTTTTTCGGTGAATTTTTACTCAGGGTTTCGTACATCCACTAGGAAATTGTCCGTATCAGACGGGTCTGCCCACCTTGGCCGCCACCGCTCACACGTACGTGACTTAGTCTGCCTCTGTCATTCGTTCAGTGAGCACTACTCCGAAACATTTCGTAATAATCCATTGTTTTTTGCGCTTGCAACTGCTAAATAAGCCACCATGGGGCCAAAGAATGTTCGGAGTGCCAGCTCTTTGATAAAGGTGAGAAACACGATAGAATTTTTCAGTGATTCTACGATATGTATGATACTAAAGCAGCAGAAGTCGATAAAGGCTATAGTGCCAGCCAGCGATAAAGTGTAGCATTAAGAGTGTAGCAAGTAAGTTAAGCGATTAAGCGATAGAAAAAGAACAACATGGAACTAACTCCTCCAATGTTGTTGGAGGTTTATAGGGCCACTGACAACATACGCTGCCGTGTGCTATCTTCCACCACCCTAAACCTCTGCCAGCATCTCCTCCAAGGTAAGTGTGTACTATAGTATACATACAATAACCACTTTATTTCTTTACATTCTCTATTATGTTTTTATACAATATTTCTTACAATATTATATATTTCCATTTTCTCTTATAATAATGGGAAGATATGTAGTCAGAGCAGAAGGAATGGCAGCTGCTGCCGCCACCACTAACTAGTCACATACGTAATGAGATATTTTATTAATTCTAGAGTATACAGTGGTACCCCGACTTACGATATTAATCCGTCAGAGAGGGCATATTTTAAAGCGAAACAATCGTTAAACGAATCAATTTTCCCCATAAGAAATAATGGAAATAAATTTAATCCGTCCAAGACTTCCAAAAGTAGTTAAATAAAATATTTTTTAGAACTTTTGGACATTAAATAATACAGAATTGAATAAAGAATACATAAATACATGCAAATATTGTACAATAACATGTCACTTACATTTATTGAAGAGTTGTTGATGTGTGGAGGACGGGAGGAGGGAGAAGGTGGAGTAGTATGCTAGTGTTTGGAAGGGGAATCCCTTCCATTAACACTGCAGGTGGTAAGTTCTTTTCTGGGGTTACTTCCTTTTTCTTTGAATGCCACTAGGACCAGCTTGAGAGTCACTAGACCTCTTTCTAACAACAAATTTGTCCAGGGAGCTCTGTGTCTGGCGATTCTTTAACACATCCCTGAAATGACACACCACTGTGTCATTGTACAGGTTGCCAGCACGGCCTGCAACAGCATGGTTAGGGTGAAATTCATCCATAAATGCTTGCACCTTGCTCCACATTCCACAAATGTCCTTAATCCTTGAAGAAGGCACATTCTTCCATTTTTGTTCCACCTCCACCTCCTCCTCTGAACCATTGTGCTGACCTCTGCTCTCTTGTTCCAGTTGCTGTTGAAGCTCTTGCAGATCTTCAGTGGTTAGCTCTTCCTTGTGCTCCTCCACCAACTGTTCCACATCCTCACCACTCACCTCTAACCCCAAAGACTTGCCCAATTCCACAATTTCTTCCAAAACAGGCTCAGGCTCAGGCTCAGGGTTCTGAGGCTCAGCCCCAAAACCTTCAAAATCCCTCTCTAGGACACAGTCTGGCCACAATTTTCTCCAGGCAGAGTTCAAAGTCCTGGTAGTCACTCCCTCCCAAGCCTTACCTATAAGGTGTACACAATGCAGCATATGGAAATGTTTTTTCCAAAATTCTCTTAGGGTTATGTTCATGTCTGTGGTCACATCAAAGCACTTTTGAAACATTGCTTTGGTATAGAGTTTTTAAAGTTGGAAATGACCTGCTGGTCCATGGGCTGGAGGAGAGGAGTGGTATTAGGGGCAAGAACTTCACTTTGATGAATTTAAACTCCTCCACAATTTTCTCTACCAAGTTTGGAGGATGACAAGGAGCATTGTCCATTATCAGGAGGCACTTAAGTGGCAAATTATTGTCCAATAGATATTTCTTCACACTGGGGCCAAACACTTCATTGAACCAATCTAAGAAAATGTCCTTTGTGACCCAAGCCTTTTGTTAGACTTCCACATCACACACAAGTTAGACTTGCTGACACCGCATCTGCCAAACACTCGGGATTTTCAAAAGATACACCAGTAAAGGCTTCACTTTGCAATCACCACTGGCATTGGCACACAGCATCAAAGTTAGCCTGTCTTTCATAGGCTTATGTCCTGGCTGTGCCTTTTCCTCCTGAGTAATGTAGGTCCTGTTGGGCATTTTCTTCCAAAACAGGCCTGTTTCATCACAATTAAACACTTGTTGGGGGAGGAATTGTTCAGCCTCTAGGTACTCCTGGAATTCAGGAACATATTTTTCAGCCGCACTTTTGTCACAACTGGCTCCTCGCCATGCCTCACAACACTATGTATGCCACTTCGATTCTTAAATTTGTAAAACCAGCCTCTGCTGGCTTTAAATTCGCTCACTTCACTCGTTGCAGGCATTTTCTTAAGGAGATCATCATGCAACTGCCTTGCTTTTTCACATATTATTCCCTCCGAAACAGTATCTCCTGCTAACTGTTTCTCGTTGATCCACACCAACAACAACCTTTCCACATTTTCCAGCACTTGTGGTCTGTGTTTTGTGATCACAGATGCACCTTTTGCAACAACAGCTTCCTTGATTTTACTTGAATATTTCTTATCCACAATGGTAGCGATGGTAGAATAGGGTTTACCATACAGCCTGGCCAGCTCACTGATACGCACTCCACTTTCATATTTTTCTATTATCTCCTTCTTCACTTCTATCGTACATATATTTCTGTTCCTCTTTGCCACAGGCTTAGCACTAGGATCTTTCCTTGGACCCATGGTAGCTTATTTAGCAGTTGCAAGCACTAAAAACAGTGGAATAATGACAATATACTGGTATGAATGCGTGGGTGTGGGTGGGTGGTCGCTCTCGCTTGTAAACAATAGCACTGACGCTCCCTGGAGTGCGCGTCAGCTGGGCGCCAAGCGGACAGGTCCGGTACGAATGTCGGTAAACGAAGCAAACATCGTAAGTCACAAACAAATTTCTTACGTTATAAATATCGGTTATCGAAAATAACGTAAGATGATAACATCGTAAGTCGGGGTTCCACTGTATATATCATGTTTCTATGTTATTAACCCTTTGACTGACACGACCCCAAATTTTAACCCTTTGAGGGTCGGTCACGTACTAGTACGTCATTGCAGCCAGGGTCGGTCACGTGCTTGAACGCATAAATTCTAGCGCCTTCAAATCGAGCGGGAGAAAGCTGGTAGTCCTACATGTGAGAGAATGGGTCTGCGCGGTCAGTGTGTGCAGTAGGAAAAAAATCGTGGAGCCAGTGGTGCATTGTGGGAACATCATTTTGGTACCCCTTGTTCACCATGCCTCGCGGTAAGAAACACCTTACTCCTCGGCGAATTAGGACTCTCTTGTTCCCAAGTGACAGTTCAAACACAGATGGAAGTGTCAGTGAAGATGAATTCCAGGGTTTTGGTGAGTTTGTGACCGAAAATAATGAACATAATACCGGTAATAGTGAGGAAAACCCAGACAACCCACAACCTTCCACCTCTGGTTCTGTGGCGTCTTGTTCACGTTCAGTTGTACCAGAACGAAGGAGGAAACTGTTATTTACTCATATCCAGGACTCAGATGTGAGCAATGGTGATGATAGTGATAGTGAATATGAACTTCAAGCTCTTCAAAACAGTTCCAGTAGCGAGAGTGAAGGGGAATATTCTCCAGTGAAGCGTCAGCATATACGACGCTACATGCTCTCTGGTAGCGTGCCATATGCTGTTCTCAAGAGTACATCCCGTGGGCATATAACAGGAAGTGATAGTGAAAATGAAGGTGATATTGTTACAATGGGGATGAAAAATGTACATGCGTCATCAGATGGTGGTGGCGGTGCCAGCCATCAGGCACCAGCAGCAGCACATGCTGCTACCCAAGCCGCTGAGTCAGCCTCACCCACCCACCCACCACAACAATCTCCACAACCACCTGTCAATATCCAGTACCCACCAGCAGACCGCATCTGGGATTGGCAGGAAGCTGCCAATTTTGTTCCCAATCCCCATCACTTTGATGAAAGTCAAAGTGGACTACGGCCATCATGTACACTTGGGAACAATGCCACTGAACTGGAATGTTTCCAGTTATTCTTTGATGAACCCCTGATGGAAATTATTGTCAGGGATAGCAACAGATACTTCGATTACACCATGGCAAACACGATTCTTTCACCAGGATCACGTCAACACCAGTGGAAGGAGACAACTGTGGCTGAGATGTATCTTTTGTTTCCCACAATAATGCTTATGCCACATGTGTATAAGCACAGTGTGAAATCATACTGGTCGACAGACCGCCTCATTGCAACCCCATCTTTTAGTGAAATAATACCAGTGAATCGATTTATGCTACTGTTACATATGCTACACTTCTCAGACAAAACTAGGCCTGACAGAAACGACAGGTTATATAAGATTAGAACTGTGTTTATGTATCTGAAATAGAAATTCAATATGTATTTTTATCCCTTCAGGAAGCTTGTTATTGATGAATCTTTGATTTTGTTCAAAGGTAGACTGTCGTTCAAGCAGAATATACCAAGCAAGAGGAAACGCTTTGGTATAAAGTTGTTTGTACTTCGTGATTGCTACAGTGGTCTTGTATTGGACATTATTGTGTACACAGGAAGTAATACATTGCAAAATACCAGGAAGTTATTGGGTATCTCTGGTGATGTGGTTAGAACAATGATGGAACCATATCTTGGTAAGGAGCATATATTATATACTGATAACTGGTACACAAGCCCCTTACTCAGTGATTTTTTGCGAGTGACCATGACAGATGTGTGCGGCACAGTGCGTGCAAATCGTAAACATATGCCAAGGTTCAACGCAGGCACTCGTAGAGGTGAGGTGCAGGCGTTTGCTGCCAATGACATCATGGCATTTCAGTGGCATGACAAACGAGATGTCACATTGTTGTCATCAGTTCACCAAAACGAAATGACAGACACTGGCAGGCTGAATAGAGAGACCAATAAACCCATCCTAAAACCTGCAGCTGTGATGGACTACACACTCAATATGCGTTCAGTGGACAAATGTGACATGCAGATTGGGTTTGCTGATTGTGTTCGCAAGAGTTATAAGTGGTACATAAAACTCTTTTTTCATCTTGTGGACATTTCCATGCTGAATGCTTATAATGTGTATAAGTTGACCACAAACAAACCACCATATGGTCAGTTTTGTTTGTCTGTCATCAGACAGGGGTACATAGAGGCTGAAAAATTCGAACCCCAACAAGTGTTTAATTGTGACAAAACAGGCCTGTTTTGGAAGAAAATGCCAAACAGAACCTTCATCACGCAGGAGGAAAAGGCACTGCTAGTGGGAATTTAAAAGTGAAGCCTTTACTCATGTATCACTCTGAAATTTCAGAGTGTTCAAGAAACACAATGTCCACAAGAATAAATTGTGTGTGATGTGGAAAGCTAATCATAACGCATGGGTCACAAGGCAAATTTTCAGAGTGGGCTAATGATGTGTTTAGCGCAAGTGTGAAAAAAATACCTTCAGGAACAGAATTTGGGACTCAAGTGCCTCATGGTACTGGACAATGCTCCTGCACATCCTCCAGACTTGGAAGACCAAGTGTTTAGGGACTTCAGTTTTATAAAAGTGAAGTTCTTGCCTCTAACACCACTCCTCTTCTCCAGCCCATGGACCAGCAGGTCATTTCTAACTTAAAAAAACTCTACACAAAAGCAGTGTTTCAAAATTGCTTTGAAGTGACCTCTGACACTGAGTTGAGCCTAAGAGAGTTCTGGAGGAATCACTTCAATATCTACAACTGCATAGGCCTTATAGGTAAGGTTTTGGAGGGAGTGACTTCCAGGACTTTGAACTCTGCTTGGAAAAATTGTGGCCAGGTTGTGTCCAACAGAGGAATTTTGAAGGGTTTGAGGCTGACCCTGATGACCCTGTGCCTGTTGTGGAAGGTATTGTGGCACTGGGCAAGTCCCTGGGGTTGGAGGTGAGTGGCGAGGATGTGGAAGAGTTGGTACAGGACCACAGGGAAGAGCTAACCACTGAATAGCTGGAAGAGGTTATTCTGCAACAGCATCAGACCAGAGTTGAGGAACTTGCTTCAGAAAGGAGGAGGAAGAGGGAGTGAAGAAGGTGCCTTCTTCATTGATTAAGGACATTTGTACAAAGTGGAATGATGTGCAAAGTTTTGTTGAAAAATACCATCCTTACCAAGCTGAAACAAGCCATATCTGCAACATGTTTAGTGACAAAACCTTGTCCCACTTCAGGAAATCTTAAAGAGGAGCCAGAAACAGAGCACTCTGGACAGTTATTTTTCTAGACAGGGGTCCAGTGACTCTCAAGCTGGTCCTAGTGGCATTAAAAGAAAAGAAGAGCAGTAACCCCAGATAAGGACTTGTTACAAGTCTTTATCGAGGGATTCCCTTCCAAACACTAACTCCTCCCTATCTTCCAGATGCCAGCATTAGTCTTCAATAAAGGTATGTAATACTTATTTAATTGTTAAAAATGATTTTTTGTTGATATTTTTGTCTGGAACGGATTAATTGTAATTATATTAATTCTTATGGGAAATATTGTTTCGGTTATAGGCCAGTTCGGTCTTAGGCCAAGCTTCTGGAACGGATTACGGCCGATAACCGAGGATCCACTGTATCTTTATTTACTACAAGTACATGCACATGGTATACAAGCCTAGCTGACGTCAATGACATACTACTACACAGAAAGCCCCTTGTTATGCTGTGCATTTCGGGAAAATTAGGTCAGTGTCCCAGGATGTGACCCAGACCAGTCGACTAACACCCAGGTACCCATTTTACTGATGGGGAACATAAACAACAGGTGTAAAGAAACACGCCCACTGTTTCTACCCTGGCTGGGAATCGAACCCAGGCCCTCGCCATGTGAAGCGAGAGCATTAGCCACCAGGCCACCAGAGCCCCCTTTATGAGCTCCTCATTAACAGTGCTACTGAGAGAGTTAGGAAGTATAGTTCCTGCACTCCGAAGGAGGGTTGGGATGTGGTTTGGAGGGGCATCTGAGCAGTAATGTCAGCATGCCTCTGGCAAGGCAGTGATAGTGAGTGATTGTGAGTGTTCTTTTTGGGCCACGCTACCTCAGTAGGAATCTGTCAGTGTTAAAAAAATAAGAAGAAATAAGGGTATAAGAAACTGGAGGCTACTCTCTGAAATTCACTGTTCCCAATCTATACAACTCTACTAACAGTCAACTTCTCTCCCATTTATCCATCCCTCACCTATGGAATTAGTACCTAGGTTCTACTTCAGCTATTAACCTTGAATTAATCATCACAGCAACATACTATGCCTTTATTCACATCCCTAAACCTACTAAATATTAATGCCATACATACAACTGTTGACTACACATCTTCAAAACATTACATTGATGCTGACTTATGACACTTTCTAAAAAAAAAAATGTAACAGAACATACAGGCATCACTCTTTTAACACACACCTCTTTGATATTTCTTGTGTTTGCCTGAACTTCTACAGAAACTTAATGCAAATAAAAGAGCCAGATATATGAAATTACTTGCTAGATGAATTAAAAAACTTTAATTTACTTTATGAATTCAGACAAAAACTTCAAGATTTTCAGTGTGCTTAATGGATTTTCTTGAAATAATTTTTAATGTAACTCCTTAAATTGCCATTAAACTTTTATTTCCAAGTTATAAACTATATGTTCCTGAATTTTTAAAAATTTAATATCTCAAACTATTATTAAATCATTACTTCCATTATGCTTTGATTCCATAAACATAAGGTGCAAGTGGGATGAAAGGGTAAGTGCACTAAATTCATTAAGATAAGATAAGATTTCTTCATATTTTTAATCCCGGAGGGTTAGCCACCCAGGATAACCCAAGAAAGTCAGTGCGTCATCGAGGACTGTCTGTCTTATTTCCATTGGGGTCCTTGATCTTGTCCCCTAGGATGCGACTCACACCAGTCGACTAATACCCAGGTACCTATTTACTGCTAGGTGAACATGACAACAGGTGTAAGTTAACACATATTGAAATGTTTCCACCCGGGCCCCCCATGTGTGAAGCGAGAGCGTTAGCCACCAGGACAATTTCATATGGAAGAAAAATCAACATACTGTAACAAAATAGAAAACTACTGATATGGGAAAATATTAGCATGTAATTTATGTTAAAAGTTTAATTCTGATTATTCTACAGTGCCTTTAACAAGAAAGCAGACAAAGTAAATAAATTAGCTTATATTGTAATGCTTAAATAAAAGAACATCAGTTATACAGTATATTAACTAACCAATTTCAAGTCTGGCTTCTCCTTCTGTAATATGTTGCTCAATACTTCTTAAGCAGGAAATGTATTTATTTGCTCTAAACAATTCTTGTGCTTCACTAATAATATAATCTTTCTCTACTTTTGTTTCAGATGGATTTTGAGCTTCCCAAGATCGACCAACATGAAGGATTCGTCTATACAAATTCAAAACTTGTTTCTTCAGGCTATTTGCCATGAGATAAAGATGTACCTGAAAATAAAATAAAGGATTCTTGTTAATGACTTCTATGGCATATGAAAAATTTCCATGCTGCACTACTTATTATGAGGAGCTTACTGGTAAAAGATTGAAAAACTCCAATGAGTAAGAGAGGTGAGGTAGACAGCAACCACCCAGGGAGGTACTACTGTCCTGCCAGGTGACTGTGAAACAGAAACCTGAAACTGTTTTACATGTTGGTAGGATTGCTGTTGTCTTTTTTCTGTCTCATAAACACGCTGGATAACAGGTATAGTATCTAGATACTTCTACTTACACTTTAGGTCACACTACACAGGCATGCACATGCATATACACATCTAGGTTTTTCTTCTTTTTCTTAATAGCTCTTGTTCTTTTTATTTTCTCTATTGTCCATGGGGAAGTGGAAAAGAATCTTTCCTCCGTAAGCCATGCGTGTCGTATGAGGCGACTAAAATGCCGGGAGCAATGGGCTAGTAACCCCTTCTCCTGTACACATTTACTAAAAAAGAGAAGAAGAGAAACTTTATAAAACTGGGTTGTTTGAATGTGCGTGGATGTAGTGCGGATGATAAGAAAGAGATGATTGCTGATGTTATGAATGAAAAGAAGTTGGATGTCCTGGCCCTAAGCGAAACAAAGCTGAAGGGGGTAGGCGAGTTTCAGTGGGGAGAAATAAATGGGATTAAGTCAGGAGTATCTGAGAGAGTTAGAGCTAAGGAAGGGGTAGCAATAATGTTGAAGGATCAGTTATGGAAGGAGAAGAGGGAATATAAATGTGTAAATTCAAGGATTATGTGGATTAAAATAAGGGTCGGATGCAAAAAGTGGGTCATAATAGAGAGAAGAAGAGAAGTGTGGAGGAGAGAGCGAGATTTTGGGAGATGTTAGCTTAATGTATAGGAACTTTTGAACCAAGTGAGAGATAATTGTGGTAGGGGACCTAAATGCTAAAGTAGGAGAAACATGTAGAGAGGTGTGGTAGGTAAGTTTGGGGTGCCAGGTGTAAATGATAATGGGAGCCCTTTGATTGAACTTTGTATAGAAAGGGGTTTAGTTATAGGTACAGTGGACCCCGAGTTTCGAAACCCCGGAAATCGTACATTTATGTAAGTATAATATTGTAAGTGCTTGTGGAAAAGTATTTTTGGGGTCTGAAATAGACTAAACTACGTGACATTTTTCCTTAAGGGAGTAAATTGCTCTGGTAATGGCACTTGAGCAGACTTCAGGAGTGAAGTTTTACGAAACTCGGGGGTCCACTGTAATACATATTTTAAGAAGAGGATAAATAAGTATACAAGATATGATGTAGGGCGTAATGACAGTAGTTTGTTGGACTACGTATTGGTAGATAAAAGACTGTTGAGTAGACTTCAAGATGTACATGTTTATAGAGGGGCCACAGATATATCAGATCACTTTTTAGTTATAGCTACAGTGGGAGTAAAAGGTAGATGGGATACAAGGAAAATAGAAGCAGTAAGTAAGAGAGAGGTGAAGGTTTATAAACTAAAAGAGAGGCAGTTAGGGTAAGATATAAACAACTATTGGAGGATAGATGGGCTAGTGAGAGTGTAGGCAATGGGTCGAGGATGTATGGGGTAGATTTAAAAATGTAGTGTTAGAGTGTTCAGCAGAAGTTTGTGGTTACAGGCGAGTGGGTGCGGAGGGAAGAAGAGCGATTGGTGGAATGATGATGCAAGAGAGTAGTAAGGAGAAAAGTTAGCATATGAGAGATTTTTACAAAGTAGAAGGATGCAAGGAGGGAAGAGAATATGGAGATAAAAAGAGAGGTTAAGAGAGTGGTGAAGCAATGTAAAAAAGAGCAAATGAGAGAGTGGGTGAGATGTTATCAACAAATTTTGTTGAAAATAAGAAAAAGTTTTGGAGTGAGATTAATAAGTTGAGGAAGCCTAGGGAACAAATGGATTTGACAGTTAAAAATAGGAGAGGAGAGTTATTAAATGGAGAGTTAGAGGTATCAGGAAGATGGAGGGAATATTTTGAGGAGTTGTTAAATGTTGATGAAGACAGGGAAGCTGTGATTTCGTATATAGGGCAAGGAGGAATAACATCTTGTAGGAGTGTGGAAGAGCCAGTTGTGAGTGTGGGTAGAATGAAAGGGGGTAAGGCAGCTGGGATTGATGGGATAAAGATAGAAATGTTAAAAGCAGGTGGGGATATAGTTTTGGAGTGGTTGGTGCTATTATTTAATAAATGTATGGAAGAGGGTAAGGTACCTAGGGATTGGCAGAGAGCGTGTATTGTTCCTTTGTATAAAGGCAAAGGGGACAAAAGAGAGTGCAAAAATTATAGGTGAATAAGTCTGTTGAGTGTACCTGGTAAAGTGTATGGTAGAGTTATTATTGAAAGAATTAAGAGTAAGACAGAAAGTAGGATAGCAAAGAACAAGGGGCTTTAGGAAAGGTAGGGGGTGTGTAGACCAAGTGTTTACAGTGAAACATATAGGTGAACAGTATTTGGATAAGGGTAAGAGGTTTTTGTGGCATTTATGGATTTGGAAAAAGGGATATGATTGGGTGGATAGGGAGCAATGTGGCAGATGTTGCAGGTGTACGGAATAGGAGGTAGGTTACTGAAAGCAGGAAGAGTTTTATGAGGATAGTGAGGCTCAGGTTAGAGTGTGTAGGAGGGAGAGGGACTATTTCCCAGTAAAAGTGGGCCTTAGACAAGGATGTGTGATGTCGCCGTGGTTGTTCAATATATTTATAGATGGGGTTATAAGAGAAGTGAATGCGAGGGTCTTGGCAAGAGGTGTGGGGGTAAAAGATAAAGAATCAAATACAAAGTGGGAGTTGTCACAGTTGATGACACTGTGCTTTTGGGAGATTCTGAAGAGAAGTTGCAGAGGTTGGTGGATGAATTTGGTAGGGTGTTAAAAGAAGAAAATTGAAGGTGAATATAGGAAAGAGTAAGGTGATGAGGATAACAAAAGATTAGGTGACGAAAGATTGGGTATCAGATTGGAGGGAGAGTATGGAGGAGGTGAATGTATTCAGATATTTGGGAGTTGACATGTCAGCAGATGGGTCTATGAAGGATGAGGTGAATCATAGAATTGATGAGGGTAAAAGGGTGAGTGGAGCACTTCGGAGTCTGTGGAGACAAAGAACTTTGTCCATGGAAGTAGAGAGTATAGTTATACCAACACTCTTATATGGGTGTGAAGCATGGGTGATGAATGTTGCAACGAGGGAGAAGGCTGTAGGCAGTGGAGATGTCATGTCTGAGGTCAATGTGTGGTGTGAATATAATGCAGAGAATTCGGAGTTTGGAAATTAGGAGGAGGTGCGGGATTACCAAAACTATTATCCAGAGTTTGAGGAGGGGTTGTTGAGGTGGTTCGGACATGTAGAGAGAATGGAACGGACAGAATGACTTCGAGAGTGTATAAATCTGTAGTGGAGGGAAGGGGGGGTTTCGGCCTAGGAAAGGCGGGGAGGGAGGGGTAAAGGGGGTTTTTGTGTGCAGGGGTTTGGACTTCCAGCAAGCATGTGTGAGCGTATTTGAGGAAGTGAATGGAGACAAATGGTTTTTAATACTTGACATGCTGTTGGAGTGTGAGCAAAGTAACATTTATGAAGGGATTCAGGGAAACCGCAGGCCGGACTTGAGTCCTGGAGAAAAGTACAGTGTCGGGCACTCTGAAGGAGGGGGGGTGTTAATGTTGCAGTTTTATAACTGTAGTGTAAAGCACCCCTCGGGCAAGACAGTGATGGAGGAATGATGATGAAAGTTTTTCTTTTTCGAGCCATCCTGCCTTGGTGGGAATCGGCCGATGTGTTAATAAAAAAATAAACTATCTTGTATCAAAAATTAGAAAATAAGGGCAAAATTTTTGGGTATAATACTGGCTTGTTTAGTAGCATTCTCAGCTCACAAACTGAGGAAACTAGCATTAAGTAGGTACCTGGGTATTAGCCAACAGTTGTGGTTGCATCCTAGGGAAGAAAGTTCAAGGACACCAGTGGAAATAAGACAGATAGTCCCCGATGAACATTGACTTTATTGGTCTTAATTGATCTTAAGTGATGGACTGAACATGTTGAATCCAGGCTAATAGGTAAGTTTATTCAGGTATACAAAATAACACATACTGTTATGTATTATCATACATAGCAGTATGTGTAGAGAAAATAGGATAATCCAAAAAGTCAGGCGGGAGGGACTGGTTACTTCAAACTTCTCATCTCCCACTTTTATCTACATTGGACTGGAGAAGACACTGGCTGGTGTTTTGGACAGTGGACCCGCTAACTCTCCAAAACTCCCCCCTTTTATGTAAGTTTATTTTAAGTGCTTTTATAAGTGTTTTTTTGGGGGTCTGAAATGGACTCATCTAATTTACATAATTTTTTGGGGAATAAATTCGTTTGGTAACAGCACTTGAACAGCATTCGGGAATGAGGGTGAGTTTTGGGGGTTTTTTAATAGTGAGGGTCCACTGTATAAAGATACCCAAATGTTGCACAAGTGTTTCATTTATCAACTTTTTGGGTTTTTCTAAACCATTTATTCACAAGCTCCTGGTTATTCAGAGCAGTTTGGGCAGTTTTGAAATGATGACACCCGGGGATGCAACCCACAACAGTTGACTAACACCCTGGTACCCCCCTTACTGGCCGATTTTGAACCATTATTTCCCATAAGAAATAATGTAAATACTATTAATCCGTTCCAGATACCAAAAAAATTCACAAAAATTAATTTTGTGAAGACAATATAGTTTTACATACACAAAACAACATTATTAACACAAATTTAATAATAAATACATAAATAATAAATAACATAATAATAAATAACATTTACTTACCTTTATTGAAGAGAGTTGCTGGCATCTGGTAGATAGGGAGGACAGGGAAGGGGTTAGTGTTTGAAGGGGTATCCCTCCAAAAGGACTTCAGGTAACAAGTCCTTATCTGGGGTTACTTCCTTCTTATTCTTTTAATGCCACTAGGAGCAGCTTGAGAGTCACTGGACCCCTGCCTCGAAAAATAGCGTCAAGAGTGCTCTGTTTCTGGCGCCTTTTTTCCTGAAGTGCAAATCTCTGTCACTGAACGGTGCAAAATGGCTTATTTCAGCTTGCTCAGGGGGGTGTTTTTCAACAAATGTCTGCAAATTAGTCCACATAGAACACATTTCCCTTTAAACTCTGAAGAAGTTCTACCTCACCCCATCCATTTCCCCCTCTGAATCAATTTCCAAATTGCCTGATGCTGTTCCTGAAAGCCTTTTAGCCCTTTAGTGGTTAGGTCTACCCTTTGGGCCTCCACCAACTTTTACATCCCCACCACCACCTCCAACCCCAGGGGCTTGCCCAATTTACAATATCTTCCACAACAGGCACAGGGTCCCGGTCATCAGGTTTTAAATCCTTCAAAATCCCTCTTTTCAACACAATCCAGCCACAGTTGTTCCAAAGAGTTCAAAATCCTGGGAAAACACTCCCCGCCAAGCCTTACCTATAAGGTCTAAGAATGGACGATATTGAAGTGATCTTTCCAGAACTCTCTTAGGGGCAACTCAGTGTCCGAGGTCACTTGAAAGCACTTTCAAACACTGCTTTTGTGTAGAGTTTTTTGGTTTGAAAAGACCCCGGGGCCATAGGCTGGATGAGAGGGGGGGTTTAGGAGGCATGAACTT
>WNWK01014869.1:0-25000 GCA_009830355.1 Cherax destructor
ATACAAAAGTT
Organism: Cherax destructor; assembly: GCA_009830355.1. Classification (NCBI taxonomy): domain Eukaryota; kingdom Metazoa; phylum Arthropoda; class Malacostraca; order Decapoda; family Parastacidae; genus Cherax; species Cherax destructor. The sequence goes on from WNWK01014869.1 coordinate 12, forward strand.
TTGGTCATAATTTGAACTCGCCGTATGAACGGAACGCCGAAGACGAAACGCCGAAAAGCGGGCCCTACTGTATAAATGAGGTGTACATGCCAAAAGCCCCTAATATGCTGTGCATTGTGGGCATTCTTAAGATTAAGTAATAGTAGACTACATGGTAAAAATTATGGTTGATAATTTATAAAATAAACATAATTGTGTATCTAAGTTGTAAAATTTGAATATAAGTTGAACATAATACAGTCATCCTCGGTTTTCGGTTTTAATCCGCTCCAGATGGATCGGCTAAAACCAAAATCGGCAAAAACCAAAACTATTTTCCCCATAAGAAATAATGGAAATTCAATTAATCCGTTTCAGAAACCCAGAAGTTTGGAAAAAATTTTGGGGCCTTAAAGATAGATTTACATGCACAAATGAATGAACTGAATGTGGCACTTACCTTTATTGAAGACTGATGTTGCTGGATGGGAGAGAGGGAAGATGGGAGAGGGAAGAGACCCTAATTTTGGAAGGGAATCCTCCATAAGGACTCTAGGTACCAAGTCCTTATCCGGGGTCACTTCCTGCATGCCTGCTACACTCCCTCCCTGCCTGCTACACTCCCTCCCTGCCTGCTACACTTCCTCCCTGCCTGCTACACTCCCTCCCTGCCTGCTACACTCCCTCCCTGCCTGCTACACTCCCTACACATGCTACACTCCCTGCATACCTGCTACACTCCTGCATACCTGTTACACTACCTGCATACATGCTACACTCCCTGCATACATGCTACACTCCCTGCATACATGTTACACTCCCTGCATACCTGCTACACTCCCTGCATACCTGTTACACTCCCTGCATACATGCTACACTCCCTGCATACCTGATACACTCCCTGCATACATGCTACACTCCCTACATACCTGTTACACTCCCTGCATACATGCTACACTCCTGCATACCTGTTACACTCCCTGCATACATGCTACACTCCCTGCATACATGCTACACTCCCTGCATACCTGCTACACTCCCTGCATGCATGCTACACTCCCTGCATGCATGCTACACTCCCTGCATTCATGCTACACTCCCTGCATGCCTGCTACACTCCCTGCATTCCTGCTACACTCCCTCTATGCATGCTACACTCCCTGCATGCATGCTACACTCCCTGCATGCCTGCTACACTCTTAAACTCCATCGTGTTTCTCACTTTCACTATCATATTTTTCTATTATTTCTTCATTTCTACAGTGTTCCTCACTTTCTTTACCAAAGAAGTGGCACTAGGAGCTTTCTTTGGGCCCATGGTAGCTTATTTAGTAGTCACACACAATAATCAAGGCCCAAAAACAATGAATTGTTAATAAATGTTTTGTATAAACTCCTGGGGTGATGTTCACTCAAGTGTAAACAATGCTAGACTGCGTGACAATGTGCGTGGGTGGCGGGCCTACGGCCTTTGTATGTGCGCGGCACTGGTGGACAGGTCCCATACGGTCGGCGAAAACTAAAACAATCGGCGAAAACTAAGACAAATTTTCCCTGAAAAAAGTCTGCGAAAACCAAAATCGGCGAAAACTGGGACAAGCGAAAACCAAGGGATGACTGTAATCTATTAATTGTAGCAATGCAATTAATTGAGTGATTAATTAAGCAATTAATTAATTGGGTTACTAGCAAGGGGCTAGTAACCCCTTCTCCTGTATATATTACTAAATGTAAAAGAAGAAACTTTCGTTTTTCCCTTTGGGCCACCCCGCTTCGGTGGGAAACAGCCAACGTGTTGAAAGAAGAAGAACAACAACAATTTGAAATAATTATTTGCATTGCAATTACATTTTATGTGGTTATTATAATGTAAATGTTATAGTAACAGTTAGCTCAGTATGTATTATTCATAACAGGTTTTTACATTTAAGTGATTAATCAGGTTTATACATTTAAGTGATTAATCAACTTTGTTGGGAATGTTTGATATTGTGCACTTAGGTTTGGGTGAGGTGGTTTTTTAGCATCGTTATGAATTGGGGTACAGGCAGGGTTTTTTTGGCAATCACAGGTAATGAATTCCAAATTTTTGGGCCTTTTATATGCATTGAGTTTTTGCATAGTGTTAGATGGACACGGGGAACATCGAGGAGTGCTCTGTGTCTAGTGTTATGGTCATGTGTCCTGTTAAAGTTGGTAAGGAGAAGTTTGAGTGGTGGGTTAATATTTGCATAGAGTGTTCTATGTATGTAATAGGCACAGTAAAAAGTATGGATGTCTTGTATGGTGAGTAAGTTTAGATTTTTGAATATTGGTGGAGTATGTGTGAATTTGTTATCATTCTAACTGCAGCCTTTTGTTGTGTTATTAATGGTCTGAGATGAGTTATTGATGTTGAGCCCCATGCACCGATTCCATAGGTGAGGTAGGGGTAAATGAGTGAGTGATATAGGGTAAGGAGAGCTGGTTGTGGAACATAGTACCGTATCTTGGATAGTATTCCCACAGTCTTTGAGACTTTCTTGGAAATTTGTTGTATATGTTTGAAATTTTAGGCCACTGTCAAGATGGATTCCTAAGAATTTTCCCTCTGTGAGTTTTGTGATAGGGGACCCGTTTATCATTATGTTAAGTGGTACATTTGTAGCTCTGTTCCCAAACTGAATGAAATAGGTTTTATCAATATTGAGAGTAAGTTTGTTAGTCATCATCCAGGTAGATATTTTCTGCAATTCAGTATTTACAGTGTTGGCTAGTATGTCTGGGCTTGGGTGAGAGATAATGTATGTAGTGTCATCTGCAAATAGTATGGGTTTGAGTAGTTGAGATGCATTTGGTAGGTTGTTAATGTAAATGAGAAAGAGAAGTGGGCCAAGAACACTTCCCTGTGGGACACCTACTGTAATAGTTTGTGCGGTAGAGATGTTGGCAGAGGGTGGCTCTGGTCTCAGTGTCCCTATACTCCTCAAACAAACAATGGAGGAGTTAAGTTTCGTGTCGTCATTTTTCTATCGATTAATGGCTTAACTTACTTCCTACACTGTTAATGCTACACTTTATCGCTGGCTGGTGCTATAGCCTTTATCGACTCCACTTTGATACTTTGCTACGATTTCTTTCTTTAATTCTATGGTGTTCCTCACTCTCTTTACCAAAGAACTGAGACTAGGAGCTTTCTTTGGGCCCTTGGTGGCTTATTTAGCAGTCACACAATAATCAAGGGCCAAAAACAATAGATTGTTAAGAAATGTTTTGTATGAACTCGCAGGATAATGTTCACTCAACCAGAAACAATGCTACACTGCCTGAGAATGTGCATGGGAGGCGGGCTTGCGGGCTTTGTATGTGCGCTGGGCACTGGACAGGTTCCATACTATGAACGGAGGGTTGACTGTAATGTAAATACAATTAATTCGTTTCCACCCAAAAATATTCACCAAAAATTTATTTTTTAACCCTTTCAGGGGTCGAGACCCCGATTCTTAACTCTCTCTCAGGGTCGAAACAGTTTCGGAAAAAAAAAATTTCTTATGAAATGATAGATTTTTTTTTCCGATCATAACGCCACCAAAATTATGAAATTTGATGGAAAACTAATGGAATTATGCTCTCGCGAAGTTAGCGGTATCGATGCTATTTACGCATCGGCGATTTTGCCCACTTTGAGCCCTATTTTCGGCAAATTCCAATGTTCCAGTCTACTAATATTATAGCTATTTTGCTAGAATTACATTTGTTCTATCAATTGAGTATAAGAAACCGCCAATTTATCGATTTCAACTACCCAATAAGGTGGTCAGAAATTGGCAATTTGGCCAATTTCATACAAATTTCAAAAGATGCCAATTTCAAAATAGGGTCCAGAATAAATGAGACAGACATTCCTGGCACTCAGTAACATTTTATCTGTCCATTAGTCATGTCTCCAGGCCCCTCTTACATTACTTTTGCTTTCCATTTTGAATTTTTATTCTCACAATAAATTGAAGATTTACTGTTATGTATACTACTGCATCATTGTAAAAATGGTATAAATAATATCAGCACACTTGTGCAAGAATATTAGAGTCGCCAGTTGATGTGTATTGTATGCGTGGTGTGATTTGTTTACTCTTGAACATCGGCAAAAATCGGACATTTTCGCTACTTTGCGCTCAATTTCTAGGTACAGTGGTACCCCGGTTTACGATGGTCCCCAAACTCACCCTTTTATGTAAGTTTATTTTTTTAAATGCTTTTGTAAGTGTAATTTTGGGGGTCTAAAAGGACTAGTCTATTTTACAACATTTCTTAAGGAGATAAATTCGTTTGGTAATGGCACTTGAACAGCATTCTGGAATGAAAAAATATCGTAAACCGGGGTACCACTGTACTTGTCATCGAGAAACCAATCAAAATTATCTCTATTTCTCTAATATATCTTCCATTCTATCAAATGAGACCAGGAAAACAAGAATATAACCATAAATACTATACGAAAATAGACTGCAAAGTCGCTGTTTTAAACCAAAAACACGGTCGGAGTTTTTTTCCCCTCATTATGCACTGTGTGGTGCAGGATTTTTTTATACTGCGCACACTGACCGCACAGACCCATTCTCTCACATCTAGGTCTACCAGCCTGTTTCTGCTTGATTTGAGGGCGCTAGAATTTAGGCTTACTAGTACGTCAAACGCAATGGCTTGTAAGCCGTACTAGTACGTCAAAACCCTCAAAGGGTTAAAGAATAAATACTATAGTTTTACATAAAGAAAACAATGAGAAATAAATATAAAGCACTAATTATAATGGACAAATGAACAGTTAAATCAGTTTTACCTTTATTGAAAACTCTTGTTGACGTATGAGAGTCGGGAGTGTTTGTTTGGAGGCAGGACAAGATAGTCCTTCAATATGGCAATAATATCAACTCTACATCTTATTTATCTAGCACAATTCATCTAATATGACATAATAAACAATATTAATAACATAGAAACATGATATAAACTCTAGAATGAATAAAACATGTCATTACGAATGTAAGGACTGGTGGTAGTGTGTTGTTGTTGTTGTTGGGTTTATAAGGGCCACTGACCATAAGCCGTGGTGGGTGGCAGCTGCAGGCTATCACCACTATTCACACAAACAATGTACATAATTTATAAATAAGAAATATTTACATTTTAATTTATAAATAAGAAATATTCACACATATAAATAAGAAATATTTACACTTACCTTAGAGGAGATGGTGGCAGAGGGCGGCGCTCTTGTCAGTGCCCCTATATTCCTCAAACAACAAAATAGGAGTTAAGTTTCGTGTCGTCATTTTATATTGCTTAATCGCTTAACTTACTTGCTATACTTTATTGCTGGCTGGTGCTATAGCCTTTATCGACTTGTGAAGCTTCTTTGTACCCATGGTGACTTACTTCACAGTGACAATCACTAAACCAGCAATAAACACAATAAATTTATTGTGAAATGTTTTCTCAGTCTAACGTTGTTTACCTGTGAAATGTTCTCTCAATGGTAAACAACGGTAGACTGGCTCACGATGCCTGAACGGTGAGGCGCGCAAGTGCGGGCAGATGGACAGGTCTGGTACCCGGACCGATAGTCGGGGGAATGACCGGTTGGCGGGGGAAAATTTGACCGAAAAAAGCCTTCGAAACTCGAATTGACCGATACTCAAACCGACTGAAAGTCGGGGGTCCACTGTACAGTACACTCATTACTTACCTTAAAATATTTGTAGTCTTAATGGTCTTAATGTAGGGTGAGAAGTGAAAAGTATTTATTTGTAGAAAGTCGTGTGGGAGGTATGGCATCCTGCCTGGCCACTCCCACCTACTATGACATTAAGCACCCTAGAGGGATAAAATGCATATACAGTACACTCATTACTTACCTTAAAATATTTGTAGTGTTAATGTAGGGTGAGAGGTGAGTTTTATTTGTAGGAAGTCAGGTTTGGGAAGTATGGGAAGCCCTCCCCACCCCACCCCACTCGCACGTAATGTAAACAAACCAGGTGAACACGTCTGGTTTTCGTCACTGTACATTGTGTACAAGTCTCCTCATTGATACAGCAGAATAAATAAAGAGAAACACTCCCATTCTCATGTTACACCATTTTTAGAAGAAATGACGCCCTGAGTGAAGGCATACGAAAGGAGTAATTTTCCAGTTAACCCCAGTAATATTATAGTGTACACATTTTCTCTGATGTTGGACTACAAGTAGCCTGGCTACCACAAGTCCTACAAGTAGCCTGGCTACCACAAGTCCTACAAGTCGCCTGGCTACCACAAGTCCTACAAGTCGCCTGGCTACCACAAGTCCTACAAGTCGCCTGGCTACTACAAGTCCTACAAGTCGCCTGGCTACCACAAGTCCTACAAGTCGCCTGGCTACCACAAGTCCTACAAGTCGCCTGGCTACCACAAGTCCTACAAGTCGCCTGGCTACCACAAGTCCTACAAGTCGCCTGGCTATCACATCTCATATTTATGTTAATTTATTCTACTGTGGGGTGTATTTAGATGGATTAAGCAAAATGTCTATATTAACGTGTGTAAGTTTACTTAGGTACAGGTACACATCAGTATAATTATCAGTTATAATAATAATGTAAGTATGTAGTCCGCCTGGGCTACATACCTACACCTACCTACATGTGGCCCAGAACCATATTATTACCATTGACATATCATGTTCACTGAGTTTAATCGTTTCTATCAACTACCTTTAGATTCCATCATAAACAAAGGGAGAAGTAATGAATAATTCATGCCGAGAATTGTAAACAAAAGCGTTATGTATTAAGGGGAGTGACGTAATGTTTTCCCTCCGCCCGGCTACCACACCTCCATAGTATAATATAATAATATAATATCTTTATTTCTACAAGTACATGTACAAGGTATACAGGCCTAGCTAACATCAATGACATACTACGATATAGAAAGCCACTTTTTATGCAGAGCATTTCGGGCAAATTAGGTCAATTTTGTCCCAGGATGCGACCCACACCAGTCAACCAACACCCAGGTACCCATATAAACATAAAATGTTTATATGCTATGTAACGAGTTACTTATATAATTTTGAAGAAAATATCATAGATGGATTAAAGAAAATGTCTTTACTATTAAAATAAAATAAGACATTTAATGTGCCCAAGAGTGATTATTATTAGTACAGTGGACCCCCGGATTACGTCATTATTTCATTCCAGAATGCTGTTCAAGTGCTGTTACCGAACGAATTTGTTCCCATAAGGAATAATGTAAATTAATTAGTCCTTTTAGACCCCAAAAATACACTTGCAAAAGCACTTACAAAAATACACTTACATAATTGTTCGAGTTTGGAGCAGTACGTAATCCGGGGGTCCACTGTATTAGATAATGTTTTTCCTCCGCCCGGCAACCACACCTCCATACCATATAAACAGCATGTTTATATGCTTTGTAATGTGTTTCTTATATAATTTTGAAGAAAATATCATAGATGGATTAATGAAAATATCTATATTAACGTAAAATAAGACATTTATCCCTTTCAGGGTCCGTGCCATAGTTCTACGGCTTTGAGTTCAGGGTCCAAACCGTAGTTCTACATCATGAGCTCAGCTCACTCAGATAAGCTGTGAGTGGTAAATTTGGGTCTGGGTAAATTTGGTGAATGGGTCTGCGTGGTCAGTGTGCACAGTATAAAAAAAATCCTGAAGCACGCGGTGCATAATGAGAAAAAAAAAACTCCGACCGTTTTTTTGGTTTAAAACAGCGACTTTTGGGTGTATTTTTGTATGGTATTTGTGGTTGTATTCTGGTTTTCTTGGTCTCATTCGATAGAGTGTAAGATATATTACAGAAATAGTGATGATTTTGATTGGTTTTACGATGAGAAGTACCTTGAAACTGAGCACAAAGTAGCAAAAATGTTCGATTTTTGTCGATGTTCAAGAGTAAACAAATCACGCCATGCGTCCAATACACATCAACTGGGTAGTCTAATATTCTTGCACAAGTGCACTGATATTATTTATACCATTTCTACAATGATGCAGTTGAATACATAACAGTAAATCTTCTATTTTTTTGTGAGAATAAAAATTCAAAATGGAAAGCAAAAGTAATGTAAGAGGGGCCTGGAGACGTGACTAATGAACAGATAAAATGTTATTTGAGTGCCAGGAATGTCTGTCTCGTTTATTCTGGACCCTATTTTGAAATTGGCATCTTTTGAAATTTGTGTGAAATTGGCCAAATTGCCAATTTCTGACCACCTTATTGGGTAGTTGAAATCGGTAAATTGGTGATTTCTTATACTCAGTTGATAGAACAAATGGAACTCTAGCAAAATAGCTATAATTTTAGTAGACTGAAACATTGGAATTTGCCAAAAATAGGGCTCAAAGTGGGCGAAATCGCCGATGCGTAAATGTCATCAATGCCACTAACTTCGCGAGAGCATAACTCCGTTAGTTTTCCATCAAATTTCATAATTTTGGTGGCATTATGATCGGAAAAAAGATTATCATTTCATAAGAAAAAATAATTTTTTTTTTTTCTGAAAATTTTTCGACCCTGAGAACAAGTTTGGGAGAGGGCCTCTTGACCCTCAAAGGGTTAACTAACTGACTGATATAAGTTTTTGTTGGCATTTTCTTCCAATACACATTTGTCTCATCAGTATTAAACACTTCCTGTGGCTTTTTGCCACTTTCAGTTACAATTTCCTGCAATTCAGCAAGGAAATTAGTTGCTGCTGAATGATCAGCAGAAGCACTTTCACCAGAAAACTTAATATTAAGTAATTTATTACATATCTTGAACTTGTGAAACTAGCCGGTGCTCAACACACTCTCATTTAGGTCTTCCTTATCACACACTGATTCATAGATCTTTAAGGTTTTTTCCCCTAATTGAGATGAAATTAAGGAGTCATCTTTGCTTGTTTTCTGTTCAATCCACTCAATCAGTAAGTTTTCCGTTTTATTTACCTGTTGTGATCTGTGTAGATCACAACAGAGGTTGTCACCTCTTTTCAGGAGGTGACAACCTCAGTTATTCATTGCACAAGCCCATATATTTGCCTCATTTTTTTTAATTGTACAAACCAATACTTCATTAAGGCCACAAGCTCTCATGTCCACCATATATGCACCACCTTTAAGCTTCTCTAATATCTCAGTATTTTTCATAACACCACGACTTGGACACTTAAACTTTTTTTTGCTTCTTCCTGCATCACTCTCGTGCCTCTTGGGTGTCATTGTTGCCTCACAGATACAAGATATGATAATGAAAAGATCGAACCTTGATTCACAAACATGGATCTACGAACTGTATAGGACACATATGTACAGAGCACTGTGATATGAGAGGTAGAATGGGGGTATCAGGGAAGGAAGCTAGGTTTTCCCTGCAAAGACAATGGCCTGTCCCACAGGTAGGCTGCCCAAGAGCCCACTAGATGGAGGGAAAATATCCCGCAGTCCAGCACTCCCATTTTTTACCCACCCAGAATCAGAACTGTGTTAGTCGAATTTTATGAAGTGTTAGTCAAAAATATGCTGCAATTTTTCAGTAGTGTAATGAAGAAAACATGGTAAAGGAACATGTATTAATCGATGGTTTACTGTATATACTATGCCTGAAAACTTTTATTTTTTAAAAAAATAGAAGTGACTTTTATTTAGTGAAACATGTGATAATATAAAAAAAAATTAGTTCAATAGTATATCGTATTTGTAATGGTGGAATATTGTACTATACTGACTCATGTTTCTATTACAGAAGTATTGTGTGGAACACAACCAGGTTGTATCTTCCCAAACACTATATCTTCAGTACTTCAAGAAGCACCTGTGTGTCTTGAACAACAACAAGTGTTACTGCAGAAGTATTGTGTGGAACACAACTAGGTTGTATCTTCCCAGACACTATATCTTCAGTACTTCAAGAAGCACCTGTGTGTCTTGAACAACAGGAAGTGTTACTGCAGAAGTATTGCGAGGAACACAACCAGGTTGTGTCTTCCCAAACACTATATCCTCAGTACTACAAGGAGGGCAACACCCGTTATTCTTGTGAAATTTTAACTAGCTAAGTATTTCTAATTAAACAATTTTGCTTTTGATATTGGAAATTCTATCTAAAAATTCCACAGCAGTTCATAGAAAAATTCAAGTTAATAGAACTATTGTTAAGAATTTTCATAAAAATCAGCGTTTAAACACAAAGAGAAAATAGTAATTTTCTTCAGTGTTTTAGTACATATATTAGCCTTTTTAACACCCAAAAAAAAAAATAATGTTACTTTTGCCTGAAACAAATCTGAACATCATAATATATTCATGAGGAAAACTGTGTGTGTTGAGTGTCATAAAAAGCTTACCAAAAAATAAATCTTGAAATACACATGAGAGTACATAAGGAAGATTAATGAAAACACTGTTGAATGACTAAATTATTTTAAAATGAAATACCATCTTTTGAAAAATATGAAAAAACATAAAGGAGATAAACCATATCAGTGTTCAGAGTGTATGAAATGTTTTAGTCAAAAAAGCAGTCTTGTGACGCACATGCGAATACACACAGGAAATAAACCATTTCAATGTTCAGTGTGTCTGAAATGTTTCACAGAAAAAGGCAGTCTTGTGAAACACATGAGAGTACATACGGGAGATAAACCATTTCCTTGTTCAGAATGTTTGAAATGTTTTACTGAAAAAGGCAATCTTGTGAGACATATGCGAATACATACAGGAGATAAACCATTTCAGTGTTCCGAGTGTTTGAAATGTTTTAGTGTAAAAAGCAGTTTTGTGACACATATGCGAGTGCATACAGGAGATAAACCATTTCAGTGTTCAGAGTGTCCAAAATGCTTTACTGAAAAAAGCCATCTTGTGAAACATATGCGAGTACATACAGGAGATAAACCCTTTCAGTGTTCAGAGTGTCCAAAATGTTTTAGTGAAAAAGGCAGTCTTGTGAAACATATGCAGAGACATACAGGAGTTAAACCTTTTCAGTGTTCAGAGTGTCTGAAATGTTTTAGTCAGAAAGGCAGGCTTGTGATACATATGCGAGTACATACGGGAGATAAAACATTTCAGTGTTCAGAGTGTCTGAAATGTTTTACTGAAAAAGGCCATCTTGTGAAACATATGCGAATACATACAGGAGATAAACCATTTCGGTGTTCCGAGTGTTCAAAATGTTTTAGTGTAAAAAGCAGTCTAGTGACACATGTTCGAGTACATACAGGAGATAAACCATTTCAGTGTTCAGAGTGTTCAAGATGTTTTAGTATAAAAAGCAGTCTTGTGACACATATGCGGGTACATACAGGAGATAAACCATATCATTGTTCAGAGTGTTCGAAATGTTTTAATGTGAAAAGCAGTCTTGTGACACATATGCGGGTACATACAGGAGATAAACCATTTCGTTGTTCAGAGTGTCTGAAAAGTTTTAGTCAAAAAGGCAATCTTATGACACATATGCGAATACATTCAGGAGATAAACCATTTCAGTGTTCAAAGTGTTCAAAATGTTTTACTGAAAGAGGCAATTTTGTGACACATATGCTAGCACATACAGGAGATAAAACATGTTAATGATTAATGTATCTCAATTTCACCTACAAGCACTACACCATCCCACGTAGCTCTGTAGTGTTTGTGGATTATTGTAGGGTATTTTTGTGCTAGAAGCATAGAACTGTGCCAGTGTACTTATAAAGTATATCTCTCCAGTGCTGGCAACTAATCTAGCAAATAATAGTAACTGCTGAGCCATCAAAAAGGAAAAAGTGTTCAGGAAGTGGTGCTATACATATACAGTGGTACCTCGAGTTACGATGGTCCCCAAAATCGCCCTTTTATGTAAGTTTAGTTTTTTTAAATGCTTTTGTAAGTATATTTTTGGGGGTGTAAAAGGACTAGTCTATTTTACATTATTCCTTATGGGGATAAATTCGTTTGTTAATGGCACTTGAACAGCATTCTCGAACGAAAAAATATCGTAACTCGAGGTACCACTGTATGAGGGAAATTCATAGGCCTAAAGTGCCGTGTGTAAATAAATAAATAATAAGAGAACACTGTATCAACATTCGTGGTCCCAGACTATTCAACATCTTACTAGAAGATATAAGAAACACAACTGAAACAAGTGTAGAAGTCTTCAAGAGGAAACTGGACAAGTATCTTCACCAGGTGCCAGATTAACCAGGCTATGATGGATATGTGGGGCAGTGGGCCTCCAGCAGCAACAACCTGGTTGACCAGGCAAGCACCAGACGAGCCTGGCCCATGGCCGGGCTCCGGGAGTAGTGAGACTCAAAACTCATCAAAGGTATAAGGTAGTATCAAATACTGTGAGAGAAAAGAACGGCTCTCTGATAATAGAGTGCAGTACATAGTGTAATAGTGTATACCGTAATGGTACCATAGTGTATACCATAATGGTACCATAGTGTATACCATAATGGTACCATAGTGTATACCATAATGGTACCATAGTGTATACCATAATGGTACCATAGTGTATACCATAATGGTACCATAGTGTATACCATAATGGTACCATAGTGTATACCATAATGGTACCATAGTGTATACCATAATGGTACCATAGTGTATACCATAATGGTACCATAGTGTATACCATAATGGTACCATAGTGTATACCATAATGGTGCCATAGTATATACCATAATGGTGCCATAATGGTACCATAGTGTATACCATAATGGTACCATAGTGTATACCATAATGGTACCATAGTGTATACCATAATGGTACCATAGTGTATACCATAATGGTACCATAGTGTATACCATAGTGTATACCATAATGGTACCATAGTGTATACCATAAGGGTACCATAGTGTATACCATAATGGTACCATAGTGTATACCATAATGGTACCATAGTGTATACCATAATGGTACCATAGTGTATACCATAATGGTACCATAGTGTATACCATAATGGTACCATAGTATAAATGGTATACCTATGATAATATGGTACCATAGTGTATACCATAATGGTACCATAGTGTATACCATAATGGTACCATAGTGTATACCATAATGGTACCATAGTGTATACCATAATGGTACCATAGTGTATACCATAATGGTACCATAGTGTAATAATGGTACCATAGTGTATACCATAATGGTACCATAGTGTATACCATAATGGTACCATAGTGTATACCATAATGGTACCATAGTGTATACCATAATGGTACCATAGTGTATACCATAATGGTACCATAGTGTATACCATAATGGTACCATAGTGTATACCATAATGGTACCATAGTGTATACCATAATGGTACCATAGTGTATACCATAATGGTACCATAGTGTATACCATAATGGTACCATAGTGTATACCATAATGGTACCATAGTGTATACCATAATGGTACCATAGTGTATACCATAATGGTACCATAGTGTATACCATAATGGTACCATAGTGTATACCATAATGGTACCATAGTGTATACCATAATGGTACCATAGTGTATACCATAATGGTACCATAGTGTATACCATAATGGTACCATAGTGTATACCATAATGGTACCATAGTGTATACCATAATGGTACCATAGTGTATACATAATGGTACATATGTATACATAATGGTACCATAGTGTATACCATAATGGTACCATAGTGTATACCATAATGGTACCATATGTACATAATGGTACCATAGTGTATACCATAATGGTACCATAGTGTATACCATAATGGTACCATAGTGTATACCATAATGGTATCATAGTGTATACCATAATGGTACCATAGTGTATAGATAACGTATACCAAAATAACTGTTGTGGTGTTAAACTAGAGGGAAGTGATCTGCCCAGCAGGTAACTCAAACTGTAAACAGTTTCCAGCAGTCGCCAGGATGCTACCACACAAGTCAGTTTGTTTTTGATAATCTCCCCACAAACTGTTAGTCTGTCTTAGTCTTAGTGATACCATAGAGTACAATTTTGTGGAAATATGAAACATATACAGTTTGTGGAAATATGATAAAAATTATAGAATTGTCAGTGAACACAGTATAAACAACAGAAAACCAAATATTCTTCTAATAAACTTTTCTATCATAGTTAATAACAGTGACACCAGAGTACTCAGTGTGGTGCAGTGAGAAAAATCTAGAAAATTTTTGTGGAAATACAAAAAGTGTACAGTTTTTTTTTTATGGAAGTACAGTGGACCCCCAGTTTACGTACTGCTCCAAACTCGAACAATTATGTAAGTGTATTTTTGTAAGTGCTTTTGTAAGTGTATTTTTGGGGGTCTAAAAGGACTAATCTAATTTACATTATTCCTTATGGGAACAAATTCGTTTGGTAACGTAAACCGGGGTACCACTGTACATAGAAATTGTAGAGTAACTCCAGGTTTTCAGTGGTCTCAGTATACAAAAAAGAAGCTAAATACTTTTCCAGTAAGCTCTCTACACCAGTCATTCTAGCATAGCTAACAGTGATACCATGGTATTTGGTATGGTGGAGTTAGAAAAAATCTAGAAAAAGTTAAATTTTTATTTTATATTAAAACATCGGCCATTTTCCACCAAAGCAGGGTGACCCATAAAAGAAGAAACACTTTCATCATCATTCACTCCATCACTGTCTCTCCAGAGGTACACTTATGCTACAATTATAAAACTGCAACATCAACACCCCTCCTTCAGAGTGCAGGCACTGTATTTCACACCTCCAGGACTCAAGTCCAGCCTGCTGGTTTCCCTGAATCTCTTCACATATGTTAACCAGCTCACACTCCAACAGTAAGTCAAGTCATAAAAAACATTTGTCTCCACTTGCTTCTATGTAACATGCTTACACATGGTTACTGGAAGTCCAAGCCCCTTGTACAAAAAAACCTCCTTTACCCCCTCCCTCCAACCTTTTCCTAGACTGACCCTTACCTCGCCTTCCTTCCACTATAGATTTATATGCTCTCCAAGTCATTCGGTTTCGTTCCATCCTCTCTAAATATCCAAACCACCTCAACAACCCCTCCTCAGCCCTCTGGATAACACTTTTAGTAACCCTGCACCTCCTCCTAATTTCCAAACTATGGATTCTCTGCATTATATTCACACCGCATATTGCCTTCACACATGACATCTCCACTGCTTCCAGCTTTCTTCATGTTGCAACATTCACCACCCATGCTTCCCACCCATATAAGAGTGTTGGTATAACTATATATACTCTCATACATTCCCCTCTTTGCTTCCATGACTAAAGTTCTTTGTCTCCACAGACTCCTCAGTGCACTACTCACCTTTTTCCCCTCATTAATTCTATGAATTTCCTCATCTTTCATAGACTCATCTGCTGACAAGTCCACTCCCAAATATCTGAATACATTCACTTCCTCCATACTCCCTCCAATCTGATATCCAATCTTTCATTACCTAAATTTTTTATTATCCTCATCATCTGACTCTTTCCTATGTTCACTTTTAATTTCCTTCTTTTACTTACCCTACCAAACTCGTCCATCAACCTCTGCAACTTCTCGTCAGAATCTCCCAAAAGCACAGTGTATCAGTAAAGAGCAACTGTGATAACTTCCATTTGTGTTAGATTCTTTATCTTTTAACCCCACACCTCTTGCCAACACCTGAGCATTCACTTCTCCTACAGCCCGGTCTATAAATATTTTGATCAACCATTGTGACATCACACAGCCTATTAATACTACCCTCTCACAGTCTACCAATTCTGCCTCACAGCCTACTAACACTGCTTTTTCACTGCCCACTAATAGTGCTTTTTTACTGCCTCTTCATAGCCCACTAATCCTGGTAAATATTCCTCATGTATGTTTTTAGTGACCTCTTGCCCGCTACTGCCAGAGTTTAATGTTGTTTTATGTTTGTAGTGACCTCTCACCCACTACAACCAGAGCTTAACTTTGTTTATCATTCACTCACGTAACCTTTACTCAATTTTTTTTTAAACAAGTTATGCCTTTTTTTGCAATGTAATATTATAGGATACCAGGTATATCAGGGAAAGCTCTAACAACAAACAAAGGTTACAATGTGTGTTTACATTTCATAATTTGATTGGTAAAAAGAAAGTCACTATCATGCCGAGGCATTTCGAGTAGACTTAACCTAATACAGTGGTACCTCGACATATGAGCAGCTCCCAACTTGAACAATTATGTAAGTGTATTTTTGTAAGTGCTTTTCTAAGTGTATTTTTGGGGGTCTGAAACAGATCAATCTAATTTACATTATTCCTGATGGGAACAAATTCGTTCGGTATCGGCACTTGAACAGCCTTCTGGAACGAATTAAGCTCATAACTCAAGGTACCACTGTACTTAAAGATACAGTGGACCCTCGGTTTTCATTCACCTCCAAATTCGAACAATTATGTAAGTGTATTTTTTTAAGAGCTTTTGTAAATGTATTTTTGGGGGTCTAAAATGGACTAATCTAATTTACATTTGTCCTTATGTGAACAAATTCGTTCGGTAATGGCACTCGAACAGCATTGTGGAAAGAATTTTCAACGAAAACCGAGGGTCCACTGTATACTTAAGTCTAGACAAACTTCAAATATTCAATATTTTACTCAATTACAGTGGAACCCCGGATTTCGTACCCACTGAATATCGTATGTTTCGGATTTAAAACCCTTTTTTTGTGTGAAATTTTGGTCTGGATTTCATACCTCTACCCAGAAATCGTGCGTATCAGACGGGTCCGTCCGCCTGGGATGCCACCACTCATGCGTATGTTAATAAATAAAAAAAAAATTACCACATAGATGCATTCTCTCATATCTAGGCCCAAGTTTACTACTCACAGCTTATCTGAGTGAGCTGAGCTCATGACGTTGTACTAATGCTTGGACCCTGACTTCAGAGCCATAGAACTATGGGACAGACCCTCAAAGGGTTAATATAGATGTAATTTTTTCCAACAGGTGTATCTTATTTGGGCAGACCCAAAAACATTTTTCTGATTTAATATCAATAGCAGTTGCTCATTTAAAGTTCCTGTATAATAATAATAATAATAATAATAATAATAATAGTTTATTTGGACATGATACAAAGAATTACAATGGGTTATGAGATTACATGAGGTGTACATGCCAAAAGCCCCTAATATGCAGAGCATTGTGGGCAGACTTAAAATTAACTTAAAACTAAATGGTAAGAATTATAGTAAATAGTTTACAATATAAGTATAGTTGAGTATTTAAGCTATGAAATTTGAACATAGTTTGAACATGACATTTTTGAAACATAATAGTTTTATAATTTTGGATCATTTACAGTTTTATATTATTTTTTTTTATTTTTTTTTATTAACACATCGGCCGATTCCCACCAAGGCAGGGTGGCCTGAAAAAAGAAAAACTTTCGTCATCATTCACTCCATCACTGTCTTGCCAGAGGGGTGCTTTACACTACAGTTATAAAACTGCAACATTAACACCCCTCCTTCAGAGTGCAGACACTGTACTTCCCATCTCCAGGACTCAAGTCCGGCCTGCCGGTTTCCCTGAATCCCTTCATAAATGTTACTTTGCTCACACTCCAACAGCACGTCAAGTATTAAAAACCATTTGTCTCCATTCACTCCTATCAAATACGCACACGCATGCTTGCTGGAATTCCAAGCCCCTCGCACACAAAACCTCTTTTACCCCCTCCCTCCAACCTTTCCTAGGCCGACCCCTACCCCGCCTTCCCTACACTACAGATTTATACACTCTCGAGGTCATTCTGTTTCGTTCCATTCTCTCTACATGTCTGAACCACCTCAACAACCCCTCCTCAGCCCTCTGGATAATAGTTTTGGTAATCCCGCACCTCCTCCTAATTTCCAAACTCCGAATTCTCTGCATTATATTCACACCACACATTGACCTCAGACATGACATCTCTACTGCCTCCAGCCTTCTCCTCGTTGCGACATTCATCACCCATGCTTCACACCCATATAAGAGTGTTGGTATAACTATACTCTCATACATTCCCCTCTTAACTTCCATGGTCAAAGTTCTTTGTCTCCACAGACTCCGAAGTGCACCACTCACCCTTTTCCCCTCATCAATTCTATGATTCACCTCATCCTTCATAGACCCATCTGCTGACATGTCCACTCCCAAATATCTGAATACATTCACCTCCATACTCTCTCCTTCCAATCTGATATCCAATCTTTCGTCACCTAATCTTTTTGTTATCCTCATCACCTTACTCTTTCCTATATTCACTTTCAATTTTCTTCTTTTACATACCTTACCAAATTCATCCACCAACCTCTGCAACTTCTTTTCAGAATCTCCCAAAAGCACAGTGTCATCAGCAAAAAGCAACTGTGACAACTCCCACTTTGTATTTGATTCTTTGTCTTTTAACCCCACACCTCTTGCCAAGACCCTCGCATTCACTTCTCTTACAACCCCATCTGTAAATATATTGAACAACCACGGTGACATCACACATCCCTGTCTAAGGCCTACTTTTACCGAGAAATAATCTCCCTCTTTCCTACACACTCTAACCTGAGCCTCACTATCCTCATAAAAGCTCTTCACTGCTTTCAGTAACCTACCTCCTATTCCATACACCTGCAACATCTGCCACATTGCCCCCCTATCCACCCTATCATATGCCTTTTCCAAATCCATAAATGCCACAAAAGCCTCTTTACCCTTATCCAAATACTGTTCACCTATATGTTTTACTGCAAACACTTGGTCTACCACCCCTACCTTTCCTAAAGCCACCTTGTTCATCTGCTATTCTGCTCTCCGTCTTACTCTTAATTCTTTCAATAATAACTCTACCATACACTTTACCTGGTATACTCAACAGACTTATTCCCCTATAATTTTTGCACTCTCTTTTGTCCCCTTTGCCTTTATACAAAGGAACAATACACGCTCTCTGCCAGTCCCTAGGTACCTTACCCTCTTCCATACATGTATTAAATAATAGCACCAACCACTCCAAAACTATATCTCCGCCTGCTTTTAACATTTCTACCTTTATCCCATCAATCCCAGCTGCCTTACCCCCTTCATTCTACCCACTGCCTCACGAACTTCCCCCACACTCACAACTGGCTCTTCCGCACTCCTACAAGATGTTATTCCTCCTTGCCCTATACACGAAATCACAGCTTCCCTGTCTTCATCAACATTTAACAACTCCTCAAAATATTCCCTCCATCTTCCCGATACCTCTAACTCTCCATTTAATAACTCTCCTCTCCTATTTTTAACTGTCAAATCCATTTGTTCCCTAGGCTTCCTCAACTTATTAATCTCACTCCAAAACTTTTTCTTATTTTCAACAAAATTTGTTGATAACATCTCACCCATTCTCTCATTTGCTCTCTTTTACATTGCTTGACCACTCTCTTAACCTCTCTTTTTTCTTCATACACTCTTCCCTCCTTGCATCACTTCTACTTTGTAAAAACCTCTCATATGATAACTTTTTCTCCCTTACTACTCTCTTTACATCATCATTCCACCAATCGCTCTTCTTCCCTCCCGCACCCACTTTCCTGTAACCACAAACTTCTGCTGAACACTCTAACACTACATTCTTTAACCTACTCCATACATCTTCGACCCCATTGCCTACACTCTCACTAGCCCATCTATCCTCCAATAGTTGTTTATATCTTACCCTAACTGCCTCCTCTTTTAGTTTATAAACCTTCACCTCTCTCTTACTTACTGCTTCTATTTTCCTTGTATCCCATCTACCTTTTACTCCCACTTTAGCTACAACTAAAAGTGATCTGATATATCTGTGGCCCCTCTATAAACATGTACATCCTGAAGTCTACTCAACAGTCTTTTATCTACCAATACATAGTCCAACAGACTACTGTCATTACGCCCTACATCATATCTTGTATACTTATTTATCCTCTTTTTCTTAAAATATGTATTACCTATAACTAAACCCCTTTCTATACAAAGTTCAATCAAAGGGCTCCCATTTTCATTTACACCTGGCACCCCAAACTTACCTACCACACCCTCTCTACATGTTTCTCCTACTTTAGCATTTAGGTCCCCTACTACAATTACTCTCTCACTTGGTTCAAAGGTTCCTATACATTCGCTTAACATCTCCCAAAATCTCTCTCTCTCTCCTCTACACTCCTCTCTTCTCCAGGTGCATACACGCTTATTATAACCCACTTTTCGCATCCGACCCTTATTTTAATCCACATAATCCTTGAATTTACACATTTATATTCCCTCTTCTCCTTCCATAACTGGCCCTTCAACATTATTGCTACCCCTTCCTTAGCTCTAACTCTCTCAGATACTCCTGACTTAATCCCATTTATTTCTCCCCACTGAAACTCGCCTACCCCCTTCAGCTTTGTTTCGCTTAGGGCCAGGACATCCAACTTCTTTTCATTCATAACATCAGCAATCATCTCTTTCTTATCATCCGCACTACATCCACGCACATTCAAACATCCCAGTTTTATAAAGCTTTTCTTATTCGTTTTATATGTCTTCATAAAAAAAATATTAAATCAGATTAAACAAATTATATGGTCATTAGATGAGTTACAAGGAGCACAAGGGTACATGAGGATGGATTTCTTTATATTAGGTTGTATTATGACCCATGGGACCGTTTACCACAGAGATTGCTTGCAATCCAAGTGTGACTTCGTCTGCTACTGTTTCTGCAGACCACGGATTGTAGTTTGATATACATTGGTACCTCTACTTTTGAGCTTAATTCGTTTCAGAC
The DNA here is from genome assembly GCA_009830355.1 of Cherax destructor. Classification (NCBI taxonomy): domain Eukaryota; kingdom Metazoa; phylum Arthropoda; class Malacostraca; order Decapoda; family Parastacidae; genus Cherax; species Cherax destructor. Next base: position 20,820 of record WNWK01014869.1, read on the forward strand.
GGCTATTCAAGTGCCGATACCGAAGGAATTTGTTCCCATAAGAAATAATGAAAATTTGATTAATCCATTTCAGACCCCCAAAATACACTTACAAAAGCACCTACAAAAAAACACTTACATAATTGTTCGAGTTGGGAGCTGCACGTAAGTAGAGGTACCACTGTAATGGTATATATACTGTAGTTTGATATATGTGGATTTTATGTATTATAGTTTCAATCCCATACAACAATCTTTCTGTCTGGTACACATGAACAGTTCTCCTGGGTAGGCTGGCTAGGTAAGCCTACTATAAAAGTATTTTGTTTTATATGTTGGTATAAATACTGTAATTTGATATTTACAGTGGTACCTCGAGTTATGAGCTTAATTCGTTTCAGAAGGCTGTTTAAGTGCCAATACCAAACAAATTTGTTCCCATAAGGAATAATGTAAATTAGATTAATCTGTTTCAGACCCCCAAAATTACACTTACAAAAGCACTTACAGAAATACACTTACATAATTGTTTGAGTTGGGAGCTGCTCATAAGTCGAGGTACCACTGTATACAGTGGTCCCTTGGTTTTCGTGCATCTCCAAACTCGAACATTTATGTAAGTGTATTTTCGTAAGTGCTGTTGCAAGTGTATTTTTGGGGGTCTGAAATAGACTAACCTACGTGACATTATTTCTTAAGGAAGTAAATTCGTTCGGTAATGACACTTGAGCAGCATTCTGGAACAAATTTTCGGCAAAAACCGAGGGACCACTGTATAGTCTTTTGTGTTTATGTATTATTTGTATACTACTATACATATTGGTAATAGTGTAGTTTGATATTTATAATTTTTATAGATTATATTATTATTATTGTTTTTATCATTATTATTAGTTGACCTGTGTGTTTGGTGAGCTGGTGACTGCTGGCAGCTTCTACATTGTGTTGAGAAACTTTTGATCTCTAGCACCTCTTACATCCTAGACTTTGGCCACTTATAGATCACTGTATTTAGCATTTCTAGATTTATTTTCAACTCCACCACACTAAGTACTGTGGTATCATTGTTATTAGCTGTGTAATGACTGGTGTGAGCATTACTAGAAGGAAATGCTTTTTGTTGTGTTTACTACATTCACTGTTGTGTATATTGTGCTCACTGACAACTCGACTGTTTTTTATTATTTCTACAACTTGTACATTTTTTTATTCTAATATAATTCCACAAGATTTGTACACCTTTTCATGTCTTCACTGTATTGTACTCTGTGGTATCACTATATATATGTAAGACTAGCAGTTAGTAGAGATCATTAACCCTTTCACTGTCGAGACCCCTACTCACAAACTTGCTCTCAGTGTCGAAGAATTTAAAAAAAATTTTTTCTATGAAATGATAGAGAATTTTTCCGATGGTAATGACACAAAAGTAAAATTTGATGGAAACTACAATTACGCTCGCGAAGGTTAGCGATTCGGGGTATATGCATCGGCAATTTTCCCACTTTGAGCACTATTTTCGGCCAATTCCATTGTTCCAGTCAACTAAAATCATAGCTATTTTGCTAGAGCTCCATTTGTTCTATTGAGTACAAGAAACTGCCCATTTACTGATTTCAACTACCCACAAAAGTGTTAGAATTGCAGTTGGCCTATTTCAAAATTTAAAGATGGCAATTTCAAAATAGGGTCCAGAATAAACTGACAGACATTCTGGCACTAAAATCATTTCCTGTTCTTAGTCATGCTCACCTATTGTGCAATTTTATTCTCACAAAAAGGAAGTTTACTGTTATGCAGACTACGCATTATTATATGTATAAATAATATCAACCATCGTGACTACGTATAGACTGGCCAGTTGGACACGTATTGGATGGTGACGCATTGTTTCCTTGAACAGCGGCAATAATCAAACATTTCAATGCTTTGGCCAATTTCAAGGTGACTTTCATCATGAAACCAATCAAAATCATCTCTATTTCTATAATATATCTTCCATTCTATCAAATGAGACCAAGAAAACGAGAATACAACCATAAATACTGTCAGGGGAACGCCTTCCGCCTGATGAAAGTAAAGAAAAAAATAAAATAAAAAATAATAAAGACTCTTTGGATTAATGATTAAGATGGATTTTCCTGAGTTTTAATTAAAATTAAATAATAATAAAAAAGAAATTGGCCATTGTGGTTCTGGTAAAATGTTGTGTCAGGAGTAAGTAAGGCCCCGGATAGTTTGAATTAACGGTGTAGGTTATCCGGGTTGGTGGTAATCCTCTGATGTTCTGTAATCTCCTGATACCACTTAGTTGTAGCACCACACTATAGATATGCAAGGTGTGGAGTAGTCTTAATATCCTCTAAGTCCAATAATCAGGACTCTTTTGACAGAGGAGTAGTTGTAATATCCCACACGCTCAGAAGACAGGGATCTCGCTCACATTTCTAGCGTCTACCCTGGAGGACCAGGCCAGCAGCAGAGCTGATAACAAAAAGAAATATACTGGGTACCAAAAGTTGAGTAACATTTAAGACAGAAAAAGGTGGTATAAAATGTTAGTCACTACTGGTAACCAAGAAACAAAAAAAAAAATGAACAATAATACTCCTGGTAGATCACCTTACCTGATCAGGAGAAGAGTGGAGGTGAAGTGACTCTCCAAACTTCAACCCACACCAGGTAAGGTTAATACTACCAGGAGTAGAAATTAAAGCAAATCAGACAACCAGGAACTGGAGTTTTGCCCCAGCCCGGAAGTGCGGGCCGTAACTCGCTAATGATTCCCGGCTGACTGAACAACATTAACCCCACTTATTATCCACTTTTCCCTCATAAATACCTTATGAAAATACACCGCAAAATTGCTGTTTTAAACCAAAAACACGGTCAGATTTTTTTTCTCATGCTCTGCGTGCTGCAGGATTTTTTTTTATACTGCGCACACTGACTACGCAGACCCATTCTTTCATATGTGAGCCTACCAGCTTTCTCCCACCAGATTTGAAGGTGCTAGAATTTTGGCGTAGTATTACTGGACCGACACTGGCTTGCAAGCCGTAATATTACGGGATCGACAGTGAAAGGGTTAAACAACTGGCTCACGTGGTAGGGTCCTAGGGACTCCTGGCAACTGATTACATGACGCGTTATCCACTAGGCCTATTTCTGGAGAAAACACTTATTTAACACCACAATTTTATTATGGTACCTTATCTATACACTGTCCACCACTGTGATGTACGCTGTAATATAAGAGATGTGACTAATGAACAGAGAAAATGTTATTTTAGTGCCAGGAATGTCTGCATCGTTTATTCTGGACCCTATTTTGAAATTGGCATTTCTTGAATTTTCTGTGAAATTGGCCAAATTACCAATTTCTGATCACTTTATTGGGTAGTTTAAATATTTGAATGGGCAGTTTCTTTGGAAGACATACTAGCAAAATAGCTAAGAATTTGGTCAACTGGAACAATGGAATTGGCCTAAAATTGGACTCAAAGTGGACAAAATTGCCAATGTGTAAATATTGCTGATGCAGCAAAATTCGTGAGAGTGTAATTGCAACAGTTTTCCATCAAATTTTGTACTTTTTGTTTATTACCTTCAGAAAAAGATTCTCTACCATTTCATTAGAATTTTTTTTTTTTTAATTTTGTGACTGAGAGCAAGTTTGAGAGCAGGGGTCGCGACCCTGAAAGGGTTAAATGAGGCAGGAATAGATAAGGAAGTAGTAGAGAGTAGGTAAAGAAGTTTGGATTACAGAGTAGTGTATTTTAGAGAGGATGCAGACAGTTTTGGAGTCCTCCTTAGATATATGCTGAATGTTTGTGTTGAATTTTAAATTACTGTCATTGTGTAAACCTAAGAATATTTGCATCATCCTTCAGTGAGAGTAATATATCTTTATGTTGAATGATATATTCTTGACTTTATTTCTAGACACCATGTAGAAGGTCTTGCTAATATTGAGAGGAAGTTTATTGCTTGTCATCCTGGTGGATATCTTTAGCAGTTTGCCATTAACATTTTTGTTGAGGAAAACTGTATCTGAATTTTGAAATGACAAAAATAGTTTGATGCACAAACAGAACATGTTGAAGTACCTGTGAGGCAGCAGGAAGGTCATTGATGTAGATGAGAAATATTAAGAGGGCCAAGGATGCTGCCCTGATAAACCCCATTGTTGATAGGTCTAA